>JBAMBL010001171.1:0-75775 GCA_037043405.1 Drosophila subquinaria | reverse complement strand
TTTTTCAAATATCTCTTAGCTAGTATTTTTTATAATTTTTTGAAAATGGCGAAAAGGCACTTTTTCCTCATTTTCTTGCAAAAAGTGCCTTTTTCGACAGTAAGACGGCTTGGCTTAAAGCTACTAGAACGACGCTCAGCACCATTCAGCAGCTAAACATTACTTTTTTAGAATCTAAATTGATTAACTTACACGACACAAAAAGTCCCGTTGGGGGATTTTTGGGGGGAAACAACTATAAGCTTACTAGAAAATCATTTTTATGAATGAAAAACACAAAAAAAATGAACAGACAAACTTAAGGTTCTACAAGACAAACGCACAAAACAAAATAATTTTAAATTACAAATAAACAAAGTAATTACCTTTCTTTTCAATATTCATATTGATCTATGAAGTAAAAAATCCTTTTTCCTTAATATTTTTCTAATCGCTTGCAGCACGTGCAAGCTTACAGAAAAATCAAAGTGAGTCATTTGGCGCTCTTTTGACTCTAACTAGAGAAGAACCGCGTAAAATGGAATGAAATAATCCATTCTACCAAATAACTAGTTCTTTTGAGAAGCACAATTAATTAATTTGGAGTCGATACTATTGAAATTCAGCTTTTTTTTATTTTGCAAGTACGTGCTGCAAGCGATTAGAAAAATATTAAGGAAAAAGGATTTTTTACTTCATAGATCAATATGAATATTGAAAAGAAAGGTAATTACTTTGATTATTTGTAATTTAAAATTATTTTGTTTTGTGCGTTTGTCTTGTAGAACCTTAAGTTTGTCTGTTCATTTTTTTTGTGTTTTTCATTCATAAAAATGATTTTCTAGTAAGCTTATAGTTGTTTCCCCCCAAAAATCCCCCAACGGGACTTTTTGTGTCGTGTAAGTTAATCAATTTAGATTCTAAAAAAGTAATGTTTAGCTGCTGAATGGTGCTGAGCGTCGTTCTAGTAGCTTTAAGCCAAGCCGTCTTACTGTCGAAAAAGGCACTTTTTGCAAGAAAATGAGGAAAAAGTGCCTTTTCGCCATTTTCAAAAAATTATAAAAAATACTAGCTAAGAGATATTTGAAAAAATATTTTTGCAGTTAATATTTAAATTGTTTAAAGAAACTTTCTGCATCAAAAAATTTTTTTTAAAAAAATAAGCCATACTAAGGTGTTATGTGAGCTATAGGATACAGTCTTCTGATGTAACCAATTTTTTTACTATAAATTCAAAATATTTTTTTAGATTTTTGGGGAAAATTTCATAACGATATCTCAACGGGAAATATTTATGGCCGCGGCTCCATACAAGCCCAACCACTGTGCGGTGGACCTTTCTGTGGAAATGCCCATATATTAAATATTAAAAGTATGTGAAAAAAAGTTAAAGATTTGCTAAGCGCTAAACACTCAGACGACTGTTTTGTCCACTCTTTTGGTCATTGAAAATACCCTTTTTTTAACACAAATTTTTTAAACCAAGAGGCAAAACGGAATTTATTGGTTAAGCTCGGCCATGAACAGCCAAACCATCGTAAACATATTTTGGTTTTATATTTTGAAGCTTGAATATGTACAATATTGTTCAAAAAATAATCTGTTGCTAAAAAATTACTTTAACTTAATATGGTTATGTCTGTTATTATCTGCAGCTAAAAATAAATTGTTGTAGATTTATCATCAATTAAGCTTGACTTTCTGACTTTAAAACGTTCTAATACTTTTTTTCAATCTTTGTTGTAGTATGTCACCAATGTTGGCTCTAAAGTATATTTCCGTACAAATAAAAATGCACCAAATTATCGCATTATAAGCATCGACTTTGAAAATCCAGCTGAAGAAAATTGGGAAACTCTAATACCGGTAGGTAATAATAATAATTATTCATTACATATTTAAATTGATTACAATTTAATTGGAAAGGAACACGAAAAAGATGTTTTGGACTGGGCTAAATGCGTCAATGAGGATAAGATTCTTCTTTGTTATATAAGAGATGTTAAAGTAAGTCTGTTTTCTTACATAGCATATCTAATTTTATCATTAATAACCGAGAATTTACAATTAGACAATTTTACAAGCCAATTCCCTACAAACTGGAAAACTGATACGGGAATTTGATTTGGATATTGGCACTATCGTTGGCACCTCCGGCAAAAAGAAATATTCTGAAATTTTCTACAATTTCTCATCGTTTTTAAATCCTGGAACGATTTATCATTATGACTTTAAAACTCCGGATGAGCCACCAAAAGTGTTTCGGGAAATTGAACTCAACTTGGAAGGATTCAAACGAGATGATTACGCAGTTGAGCAAATCTTTTACTCCAGCAAAGATGGTACCAAAGTGCCAATGTTTATAATTCGCAAAAAGCGAGATACTATCAAACCACGACCATGTCTGCTTTATGGTTATGGCGGTTTCAACATTAGCATGCTGCCATCATTTGGACTTACAGGGTAAGTGCGTATGAACTTGATCAAATACACTTGCTTTAACAGAAAAAAACAGTCTAATGTTTGTAGACACCTTCGATGGCGTTTTGGCTTATCCCAACATCCGTGGAGGCGGCGAATACGGCGAAAAATGGCATAACGGCGGACGTTTGCTAAACAAGCAAAATGTGTTTGATGATTTTCAATGTGCTGCTGAATATTTGATTAAAAGCAACTATACATCCAAAGACCGACTGGCGATTCAGGGAGGTTCTAACGGCGGTCTTTTAGTTGGTGCCTGTATCAATCAACGCCCAGATTTGTTTGGAGCAGCTGTAGCTCAAGTTGGGTTAGTATATAGTTCTAAGAACTTTGTCTCTCATCTTTGTTTTCAAAGAAAACAATATAATTTTTAATGAGAATTTTAAGCATATCGGTTACACGGTATCTCATTCGAAACTTAAGGAACCCAATTTAAAGTTGGATGAAAAAGGAAGCAAAAAAAAAGAAGCTCATACACAACGGTCATATTATTTTTTCTAAAAATATATTGGCTATACGTGGTGATTTTAAGAAGACCGTTCGACAAAATGTTATTTAGCTTTGCTGGTTTGCTGGAATTATTTCTTGAACTTAATCGAAATTTAAATAAATAGTGGGAAAAGTGCAAAGCCGTCATAAAAATCATTTTATAAATATAAGCCCAAATTAAAAAAAAAAAAAATTTTAATTTAAATTCAGTTTTTTAAGCTATTAATGTACATTTGCTATAAATTACAATACAATATTTGTGTAGCTAAAAAGAGTTATAAATTTACCTTTTATACTTTTGGCTTTCTGCTAGTTTCCTATTTGTGTCTCTAATTTTTTGCCCAATTTTTTAAATTATTTTAATTGTCAAAATTCGTTATCGTTAATACTTAAATTGTTGATTAGTATTGATCCATGTGTTATAATATACAATTTGTTTTCTTAACAGTGTAATGGACATGTTACGTTTCCATAAATTTACTATTGGACACGCTTGGTGCTCGGACTATGGCAATCCCTCCGAGAAGGAGCACTTTGACAATCTTTACAAGTTTTCGCCCCTGCACAATGTCCACACTCCGAAAAACGAAAGTAAAGAATATCCATCTACACTGATTTTAACTGCTGATCACGATGACCGCGTCAGTCCATTGCATTCGTTGAAATTCGCTGCTGCCTTGCAAGATGCTGTACGCGAATCGGAAGTCCAAAAAAATCCGGTGCTGCTGCGCGTTTATAAAAAGGCTGGTCATGGTGCCGGAAAGCCAACATCCAAGAGAATCGAGGAGGCCACAGACATTGTTACATTTATGATAAAGAGCCTTAATGTGGACGTCATTAATCTATAATCTATTCATTTATGTACATCTTTATATGCTTATTTGCGAACATTTGCTGTCCACTAACATTTATCTGATGTGAATATCTTTTGGACCGAAAATAAAGTGCATTTACATTTGAATGATTCAGCATAGTTATCAAAACAAATATCTTTTTTAACTAAACTCATTATTTCAGCAAAACTTTCCTCAGCAAGTGTCTTGTTAATTTACAAATTTGCAGAAGGAATTATAAATTTGTCATTTAGCAAACTATATATAATAATTCCAGATCAGTAGAACGAGCTAAGTTGATATAGTCATGTCCGTCTGTTTCTATGCAAACTTGTCCTTCAGCTTTGAAGCTACGGTCATTCGTGCAAGGGTAGAGTCCGATATTTACTCTATATTTGAAGGCAAATAAGTACTTCAGTATTTTGACTATCCACATATTTATTGGGTTGAGTGTATTTCGGATTCAGCCGGGATCGTAGAGATAGGTCGAAAACACAAGGGAGAATCTAAAGCGTGTCGAAGATTGCAGATTAGAATCCCATCTGGCAATTAAGTTGCTTATAGCCTCATTCAGGGTTTCTTTTCATATTTTTGAACGTTTCTCGACGATAGCCCATTTAATACGAAATTAACATGTAAAGGGTGTTTTTTTTTAGAGGTATAGAACTTCGAATTGAAATAAAACACAATAAAATCGTTTTAACGTCCATTAATTTGGCTTTATTGGAAGGATAATTTTTTGCCATTAGTGTTTAAATATGATTTCCGGCATGTGGCCGCCGCGGCGGGCTCGAATATAGCCAAGTCTAGATGTCAAATTTTCAAGCACTTTTTCGAGCATTTGGGGCCGTATGTCGGAAATAACGCGACGAATGTTGGCTTCCAAGTCCGCTAACGTTGCCGCTTTGGGAGTGAAGATAATCCACATGAGACCCTTAAGACGCCATTACATCTACAAAAACTGACTGTTTGGTGTGCTCTATGGGCTGGTGGAGTCATAGAGCCATACTTCTTCCGAAATGATGCTGGAGAGCCAGTTACCGTTAATGGGAAGCGGTATAGAGCCATGATAACCGACTATTTTGCTCCCGAATTGGATGGCATGATTTCAATGTGGATGAGATATGGTTTCAGCAAAACGCCGCTACATGCCACACAATCGATTTATTGAAAGAACCGCTCGATGAGCGCATAATTTCGCGAAATGGACCTGTCAATTGGGCACCAAGATCGTGTGATTTGACACCATTGAATTATTTTTTTTTTGGGGATATGTGAAGTCGCTCGTCTACGCCAACAAACCACAAACGTTAAAAGACTTGGAAGCCAACATTCGTCGCGTTATTTCCGACATACGGCCCCAAATGCTCGAAAAAGAGCTTGAAAATTGGACATCTAGACTTGGCTATATTCGAGCCAGCCGCGGCGGCCACATGCCGGAAATCATATTTAAACACTAATGGCATGCAACTATCCTTCCAATAAAGCCAAATTAATGGACGTTAAAACGATTTTCTTGTGTTTTATTGCAATTCGAAGTGCTATACCACCATTAAAAACACCCTTTATTTAGAAAATAATGAAGTCCCAGTAAAAATTTCATTACATTTAGAATTTGCCCATCTTGTATCAGATTACGAGTGTTGCCCTAAAAACTAAGTCTCGTTTGGTGTAATCCTTTGATAAGATTTAGTAGTTTGACAACAAGGATTTCAAGATTTCTTCAGCTTACAATAAGAGTACAAGGTAAATACTTTCATTTAAGGCCCTATTCTCTTTCAGCAAAAAATTTTGTTCGACTTTTTTTTTTTGCATTTATTTATAGCTTGGGTAGTTGTGAATATGCCCCTAAAAGGATTTTTAGAAATTCGAAATACTTAAGGAGATACGGCCATTTTTATCCAGCAATGTTAATGTTAATGCATGTGAAGTCAAAACTTTAAACGCGTTTATCTCGAAACCACGTTTTTCGAGCTGGCGGCCACGATTCCGCCAGTTCTACTGTACCGATTTGGATGAAACAAAGTTTAATCGACGTAGAATTGTCACCATTCTGGCCCGAAGTAAAATAAAAATTTTGCGATTTTTTTTACTATTTTTTTTTACACTAAACTACAAAAAAATGGGTCCAAATTCGATTTGTCAATTCAAGTGGCCGCCATTTTGTCAAAAAAAATCGCAAAATTTCCGGAGACCCGGAATCGTGGCCGCCGTGACGACACCTTTTTTTGCACCACCAACTTTGAAGTCTCATTACTTTTTGAACAGCCCTCGTATCGAGGCAAAAAAAAATTTTTTATTTTCTTTCATTCAATAAAAAAAACAAAATTCAAATATCTTCTTGCGTTTTCAAATGAGAATTTTTTCAAAAAAGGTCCAAAAACAGCAAGCTGAAGGAGAATAGGGCCTTAAAGCAAACTTAAAAAATTACTTTGTAATAAAAAAATGTTCTACAATATTTCAGGCTTATCAATGCATTTTATTGATTCAATTACACGGTTTTTTGAATTGATGCCTCACTTAATACGCCGTCCCACTCTACTTTTCCTCTGGTTTGCTGAACACAAAAGTCAAGTTACATTTGCCGCAGTAGTGACGATCTTCGTGAGCAGCCATAAAGACTCCAGCACCACAGTTCTCTCCGGGGCACTCACGTCTCAGACGATGAATCTTGCCGTTCTCGTCAACCTGTAAGACACACAAAAACAACAAACACAAATAATGTTGAGTAACCAAATAGAAGCAGATTTGACCTCAGCACTTCCAAACCTAACAATCAAGTCAATAAGCACAAGATCAAGACTCAAGAATTCCAAGAACAGATCAAAGTATTTAGACTGTCACTGTTCAAATTATTGGTGGATGGATGATGTACCTTGTAGTATTTCAAGACAGCTAGCTTGACCTTCTTCCTCTTGTGCTTGATCTTCTTGGGTGTGGAGTAGTTCTTCTTCTTGCGCTTCTTGGCACCACCACGAAGGCGGAGCACCAAATGCAATGTTGACTCTTTCTGGATGTTGTAATCGGAAAGAGTGCGGCCATCTTCCAGCTGCTTGCCAGCAAAGATCAAACGTTGCTGATCTGGAGGAATTCCTTCTTTGTCCTGAATCTTGGCTTTGACATTTTCGATGGTATCCGACGGTTCGACCTCAAGAGTGATGGTCTTACCCGTGAGGGTTTTGACGAAGATCTGCATCGTACACTTTTGTCACCAACTGCAAAAGATATATGTGAATCAAAACATGAATTAATGCATATTAATAAATACTTAAATTAAACTTAAAAATATACACAAATGAAACACAAGTATGTTTATTTTTTATATTTTTATTTTTACCACCAATTTGTTTTGTTTTGTTAGGAAATCACTTAAAATCTATTTACACAAGTAATACAGCATTAATAACCCCATCGTTCTCGGGATTGTTTGTAACTTGAGCGTATTTACCCCAAACCACTTTGCCAGTTTGTGTTACCAAACCGAGCTCCGAGATGTTTACTTCAATTACTGTACCCTTGGTGATGACTCCCAACGATGTGAACATTGGCGAGCTTGGATTCTTCTTAACTCCAATGATGGGCAGATGAAAGGTTGCCTTCAACTCCGGATGAGTTACATGCGCCTTCTTCATGCGCAGTGCCATTGGTCGAATGAAGCGTTCAAACTTCGGCGGTTTCCGTGTAAAGTTCTCGCCGACAAATGTGACTTTTGTGACCATGCGCTTCCAGGCCTTTCGCTTTGTTTTTCCAGTTTTCAGAACTTTGAATACCTCGGCATCTGATTGAGCGCGTACTTTTGGAATGGGCACATCCCACTTTCCGGCCTTTTCCTTTCGCTTCTGCTTGATCATATTGGAAAGGACCTTGGCACTCGACTGGATGCCTCTGTCCAGAAGGTAATGTGGCAGCGCTCCATCTTCAACCTTTTCTTCCTGCTTCTTCACCTTCTTCTCTTCGTGCGCTTGAATCTTTTTCTTGATCTGAATCTTTTCATTGCGTCGCTCCTTATTAAACAGCTTGGCCTTAATACCACGCAGCTTGCGGGCTTTGCGTGCACGATCCTTTGGAAGACGAGCTTCCTTCTTGCGTTTCCGCTCTTCATAATCAAGTCGTCTACCGTATAGTTTACGGTGACGATCCATATACTCATTTTGCGGCATGTTGGATGTGTCTTCTGCCGACCTGCAACATTCAATTTTGATAATATATTACATTTGCAAAAAATATGTGCACTGTGAATTATCAAAAGTACATACATATGTATATACGTACATAGTAATTGCATATTGCATACATAATAGGTTTATTACTTTTGACGATCCACAAGTGACATATTGGTCGTACTCCACCACTCACCTTCGTATTTATGTAAATTGCATATGATTTCAAAATATTATTTTCACACAAGTTGTATGTATGTACATATGTATATATTTTCAACTACATTTCAATCATAACCACATGCTGCAATGGCGGCACTAGGGAAGCTTATGTACGCATGTAGTCATGTAAAAATAACCCAAGTGCGTAAAGTCGAGAATTTGAATAAACCTTACAATTAATATACACTAAACTATATTTAACTTATTTCAGATATATTCACGTTCGTTTCTTTTAAACTATCACAATTATTTACCTTATTAACTACTAAATTAACAATGAGAAAAATTCACCCACCTTAGTCTGGCAAAAGTACGATAGGAAAGAGTGTAGTACACGCGGCGTAGACAGGAAATGGAACTGACAGCAAGCAGAGTTGCTTTGGAGCATTTATCAAATGAACTAGTCTGTGATGAGCCATTAAAAGAACAACCCAAACAGAAACAAACCTCAGGAATGTCGGAATGAAACGTTCATACAATGAAAATATATTTAAATCAAATCCATTGGTTAAGTAAACTGTTATAAAATTATTTAAGTTGCTATATTGGAGATTTGCGTATAATATCAGCCTTGTAATTAATTTAAATCTTCAAAATACCTGCATTCAAAATTTAGATAAATTTGGAGTGCGAAGGTCTCTTTCTCCGTTTTTGTTTTATTATAAAATCGGAATTTAAGCATTAAGCTAAAGCTTCAGTCTTAAGCTTAGTATGGAGTCTAAAAGTTTACGCCGACGTAAGGTACTCAATATTTCGCTGTCGACGACCAGAAAAACAGTGTTGCCAATGCAACACGAAAAAATAACAAAAAGTCCAGTGGTAACTCTATGCGTCAACTGTAGTCTGTTTAATACGAGTTAATGTAAGAGAAATATGCGATGGCACGCAAGAACAGCGCGTATTGGGTGCACCCATCTCTTTTGAATTTCTTATTTGGATTCTCCATTTCAATTAATAATAAAAATTATTTAATTAAACTCTAAATGTTCGATGTTATTCGAGGTCAGTCAGCTGTTCACAAACAGTGGTGGACAACGTCAGTTCCTTATCTGGCAGTTCCGTCCTTTTCTAGTCTCCGGATCAACTAGCGGAGATAAAAGTCAAGTTCTTCTTCTTCACATTACGCCATCGTTTTTTTTACACTTCAAGTTATTCTAGCAGTTGAGTATGTATCACTTTCGCTTGAATTTCACCTCAATTTCATTTCGCTGTGCCACAGGTCAATTCGCAGAATTATTTCAAAATAAACTAGCGCTAAATCCGCTGACGTCCAATGCTGCCACCTAGTCCGATTTAGATTTTGAAGTCAGGGGCAGCGATGCCACATTTTTTAGTCAGAATTATATGTAAGGTATTTAAAATATCTATGTGGAACCACTTCTGTTTTCTTTAAATTAAGCATTAAAAAAATAGCTCTTTTGAGGTAAATCAACTTTTACCGAAAAAAAAACCTTTAACTTATTGTGCAATTTGTGAAACATTTGTCACGAAGACTTGTCTTTTATTTTGTCGCGCCAATTGCTTTTAAATTTTTTGTAGCTAAACAAAGTCAATTATTATATAAATAAATTAAAGTATATAAATTAAATAAGAAAAAAATGAAAAACTTATTGTTCTGCAATGAAAAACCTAAAAAAGTAATTTAATCTGAGAAGGTGTCAGCCCTTAGCAGCCTAGCTCGAAAAGGTTGGTGAAATTGCTAAAAAAAACATTAAATCATTCGAAGTTCTAAGACACCTCGGAAACTTCCGTGCGGAATTGCTTCTGCGGAATTCTATTTCGCATGCAGTTTCTGTGGCATCCCTGATAATAAGGTTACTCGTTCACTATAGTTTCCATCTTTTCGAGTAGGTACGTCGGGTAAGTTTGTTTAGCTAATTTTTTCTAGTTTTGTCTTCTTCTATTTCAGCAGAAATCAAGAAGCAAACAAGATCAGCTTGAATTTCACCTAAATTGCATTCAAATTTAAGTGAAATTCAAGCGAAAGCGATTTCTGTGGCACCCCAGTTTAATTATATTTCTGAATTAATAAATACAGAAACTTCGCTAGTAGCAGGGAAGATGGTGAATAGAATAGAACTTTTTAATTATTTGACTTCACGATCTACAATTTATTCTTTTTCATAATTATAAACGGCTGGAAAAACTTGATAGCATTTTTCAAAATTGAATTTTATTAATACATTAAATTTATACATTTAAAAGAAGTTTCTTGATTTCGTCTTTTTCTGCTACGTCTACATAGCTCTGGCCATCTGGAGTTTCTCCATTTTTATCTGCACCCTTTTAAAGAAATATATATATTATTGAAATGTACATTTATTTTTAGCTTTTATAAAGCTTACCTTTTCTAATAGATACTCAACGCAGGTTGTGTGTCCTTCCCAGACGGCAGCCAAGAGTGGAGTAATACCATGTTTGTCCTTTTTCTGTATTAAAATAGAATCACATGTGTGGATTAAATTAGAAATTATTACTTTTCATTTAAGGCTGCACTTTGTTCAGACATAAAAAACATAGATTCCGAAAACTGTATGCCAACAGAACTTGTGTAAAAGAATAATCAAATTATTAAAGAGTTGGGTATTAACTTTCCAAGGCCTTTACTTTTTTTGCTTACTACAACATCACTGCGGACGGCAGTCCGCGCTAGTGACGAAAGCAGCACGAAGTGTGCGAAAGCGACTAGCATATATACACAGGAAGAATGGAAAATTTGCTATGACTGCCCGATCAGGTCGAGCTATATACCGATCGAAAGGTATCAATTAAACTTACAAATGTGCATACTAAGACTTTTGAAAACCCACCTGGTTCGTGAGATAAACAGGTGTAAGTGGGAGGGGAAAAATTTAAATGATTGGAGCTAATGGGGCCGTTGGAGCCTTTTTGATTTATTTTTTAATTATTAACTATTCTAATCAAAAATACGCGTCGAATGACACCTTGATCATCAAAATCCGATCACTGGTTCAGAAGATAATTAATTTTGAAATTTTTGGTGCCCTTCTCAAAACGAGATGAAAAGTCAGTCTGTTTGTTTGTTTGTTTGTCTGTTTGTTAGTATCAAATCGTTGATTTAGCTTAAAAGTTTGAATGAGGACTTGTTCCCTCTCAAAAATCTAGAAACGTTTGTTCTACGACTTTTTCGAAAAATCGCTAGTTTAGCGGGAAATCGCTAAAAACCGCTAAAATTGAAACCCCCATAGCATCCAAACTATAGAAGCTACAGATGCGATCTATATATCGTTGAAAAGGTATTTGGAAGGGCTTTTAGGCATACCTTCAAAGTTTTTTTTTTAAGTAAAAAGGTAAACAGCTACAGGTGAAATAAGGTATTTTTTTTCACATTTTGGCGATTTAAGAAAAATCTACACATGAAATCACTTTAAAGTATGTTATATATTATAGGCAATTTGATTCCGCGTTTTTTGACATATAACACATATCTGTCAAAATTCGTTTGGACAAGATATTACCTATTAACTGAATATACCTTTTACCTTCACACTACTGCATGTAAATATGCAGTATATACACTGCTTGAAGCGTAATGCGGAACTAAACTGCTTGCAAGTGGTGAATTCTTTTTGCGGCAGATAAATCATTTTATAATCAAAAATATAGAATCGTTTGTTCTACGACTTTTTCGAAAAATCGCTAGTTTAGCGGGAAATCGCTAAGCCGCTAAAAGTTAAGCCCCCATAGCATCCAAATGATAGAAGCTACAGATGCGATCTATATATCGTTGAAAAGGTATTTCGAAGAGCTCTTAGGCATACCTTAAAAGTTTTTTTTTTAATTATAAGGGTAAACAGTTACTGGTTAAATAAGTTATTTTTTCCCACATTTTGACAATTTAAGAAAAATCTACACATCAAATCACATCAAATATTGCAATTTTATAATTTCTGATGTCTTATTCAAAAATTTCTGATATCCCATAAAAAAAACCTCTTTACGAGGTAAAAGTCTAGTGACGAAAACATTTTCATGCCCCAAAATTTCTGATATCCAATTTTGTGACGAATAATATTAAGTTTTACACATAAATTATTTTAAACAAAATTTTTGCATTCGGCACTGCGCAAAACAGTGAGTTTTATTTGGTCTGAAGAATTGAGACATTTTAGCGCAATGTGCCGAGTGCCAAAATTTTGTTTAAAGTAATTTATGTGTAAAACTTAATATTATTCGTCACAAAATTGGATATCAGAAATTTTGGGGCATGAAAATGTTTTTGTCACTAGACTTTTACCTCGTAAAGAGGTTTTTTTATGTACGTATTTACATACAAACATCTTATTCAATTTTTCTCAATGTAATGAAACCGAAATATCCACATTATTATAATTTGATCATGGACCGAGGTGAAACGAATACGCCACCCAATATAATTTTACCATGAGACAGACGTGACCACTGTTGAATTTGGTGGATTCGAAAATTAGCAGAATACATGCCACGCTTTTCCGAGACACCACTGTTAATCGACAATGGCTTGCCCACTTTGGGTGCCGGTAATATGAATTGCCAGTGGTTTGATAAGGTCTCTGTGATCATATTAGTTACCTGTGTACACTTTAGCAGACAATTCCAATTACTTGAATATTTTCGAATCATTTGCTTATAAATATAAGCTAATTTGTTACACCATACCAAGTGCTTATAAGCTTTCTCAAACTAATCCGACTTTTACTTGCGTATGCAAACATTTAATAGTCACAATGTATGTATGTACATACAACCTGTAGACATATTATGTACACAAATCCATATACATATGTATGCATGCACGTATGTACATTCGTCTGTCAGTTTGTGATACACTTGTACGCAACTTCATAAAAGCATATGACTAATGTATTAAATATGTACACAATTGCACATACGAAGATAACTTTTCGGTATGCAAAGTATTTTCACATGCTTACATTCACATCAGCTCCTAATTTAATAAGAAATTTGAGAACATTAAGCTGACCAAAATCCGCAGCATAATGTATTGGAAATCGTCCTTTGATCTCGTCGTTAACTTTCTGAGTCTGCAAAAAAAAAAAAAAACGAATGTTAGTCAGGAAAAGATATTAAAAGAATTATTCATGCCCACATCATTGCTAAACGTTGTTTGCACGGCATCTAATTCTCCATTCTTTATGGTCCAAATTATATTTTCATTATTATCTTCGCTCATTGTTTATTTATCTTAATTAAAACTTTTAATACTTTGTCCAAATAAGAAAATAAATGCTAAAATGATTGTTGATGTTATATCGATACTATCGATATTTTAATAAGCGATATGATATCGTTGCGATGATGTCAGGGATGGTATTGGCTTTACGCGATATATTAATGTTGCGCAAGTTTTATAAAAAAATGTTTAAAATATAATTCTACTTAATTTCATATTTTTAAATATTAAGATTATAAACTCGAATAAAATTGTTTAGCTCATATAATTTTATTATTCAATAACATAATAGTAGAGACTCGACGCAAATTCGGCATTCACAAGAAACCTTGTTTATTTTTATACCCTGGGGGTATATTAAGTTTGTTCAAAAGTATGTAACAGGCAGAAGGAAGCATCTCCGACCCCATAAAGTATATATTCTTGATCAGCATCAACAGCCGAGTCGATATAGCCATGTCCGTCTGTCCGTGTAAACGAAAGGATCTCAGAGATGGTAAGAGCTAGGACCACCAAATTTGGAATGAAGACTCCCTATTATGTCAGGCAGGACAAGTTTATGTTAAAATTTTGCCACGCCCACGGTGGGGGGCGTAATTCATCAAAAACTGACATCACCTTTAATTTCGGGATTTGAGTTATCATTATTATTATTATTAATGGGGGGAGCCTGCACCGCGACCCTTTTGGATCTATTGTGCCCCCTTCTGAGCTTATAGCTCATCCATCAACCCGATCTCTCGCACGAAGTCGAGGATTTTGGTCGGATTGAGGTATACAATGTCCCCAATAGGTATGACATATTTCCCTAGAAGACTACATCCTGCGTCTAGATAGAGCAGTGCATTCTGCTAGTATATGCGTTTAGGATTCCTCCTCACAGTTGCAGAAACGGCAGGTTCTACTCCTTACAATGCCCAATTTGGATAGGTGACTTCTCAGTCTACAGTGCCCTGTCAGCAGACCGGTGAGTATTCTGAGTCTGTTCTTTCCTAGTGAAATTGCCTGCTTGAACCGCTTAGGGTTGTAGCTGCCTAGGAGGTGTTTACCTTGTCTGAGACCTGTGGTCTCAGACCAATGCGACTGCTGAAGTCGTCTCTCTTCCTTGCGTAAGTACCCCGAATTGTGTGACTTCCAATTCTACAAAACGGTTCAGGACCTATTAGGGGTCTGCTAGCCCCCATTCTGGCTAGTTTGTCAGCCATTTCATTCCCTGCTATATCCATGTGACCTGGGATCCACCTTAGGGTTAGCCTATTATGTAATCCCAGTTGGTTCAGCTTGATTCGTACCTCGTACACTACTTTAGACGTTACTTTCGCCTTATCGAGTGCATAAAGGGCTGCTTGGCTATCGGATAGAATGTCTATATCTCTATTCCGATAGTTCCTATTGAGATTAAAATCAGCACACCTCCCTATTGCACATACTTCAGCTTGGAAGATACTGGTATATGTTCCTAGGGATTCATGGTATGATATCCGAGGGCCCACAACTCCAAGTCCTGTGCCTTGGTCTGTGAGAGATCCATCGGTGTACCATTTTATGGTGTGCTGTCTCATAGGATGGACCTCATCAAGTGTTGTCCATTCTCTCTTGCTACTCAGGTTCACTTCGAAATTCTGCTCGAACGTATGTACGGCTATCACCTCGTCCCTTGGTTGCATAAGCAAGGGGAGATCACCTGATAGCAGTTCTGCGTCTCTTAGGCTAAGGATGTGACTACTTCCAACTCCATCCCGTGCCATCCTTAGAAGAGTCGCTCTTTGGTGTAGTCTGATGACCACATGGAGTGGCGTGCGCTCCATTAGAACTTCAATGGCTGCTGTCGGACAGGTGCTCATAGCCCCTGTCATACATACGCAGGCCATTCGTTGCAGTCTTTGCAACTGTTTCTTGACGGTGATGAGTTGTGCTCTATCACCCCATGCTATTGCTCCATATGTGAGCATTGGCCTGACTACCATTAAGTATAGCCATCTGATTATCTTCGGTGAAGTGCCCCATGATTTCCCGGCTATACTGCGACATGTGTAAAGTGCTCTAGAGCACTTTGATATCGCGTTCTTTACATGGGAGCCGAAGTTTAATTTTCTATCAAAAGTGACTCCTAGGTACTTAACCTCCTTACTTGTTTCTATTATGCTGTTTGCCAGCCTTATTTGCCTCATTCTCTGCAGCTTGTACCTTTTGGTGAAGGGAACGATGACCGTCTTGGCTGGGTTGAGGTTGAGGCCCACCTCTCCACACCAGTCACTCGTTATCCGCAAACCTGATTGTACAATGTCACAGAGTGTTTCTTCGAATTTGCCTCGTGCTATGATGACAATGTCATCAGCGTAGCCCTGACATTGAATTCCATAGCCGGCAAGTTTCTGGAGTAGTTCATCTACTAGCAGACTCCAAAGTAAAGGAGACAAAACACCCCCTTGACGACAACCTTTTGTGGTTGTGACAGTAACAGTGTTATCTTGAACTGTTGCCGTGGCTTGTCTAGACGCCAGCAGTGAGGAAATCCATCTGCTAGTGGTTGTGTCTAGGCCCCTCCTGGTCAGGGCAGCCTGGACAGCACCGTGAGATGTGTTGTCGAAGGCACCCTCTATGTCCAGGAAGGCGCATATGGCCAACTCCTTATTATCAACCACTGTGCTTAAGGTGCGGTGTAGCTGATATAGTGCCGTATCCGTGGATCGGCCTGCTCTGTATGCATGCTGCGTTGGTTGCAGCGGAGTTTGCATCAGAAGAGTACTTCTTATCTTGTAGTCCACCAGCTTCTCCATCGTTTTCAGCAAAAACGATGTTAAACTGATGGGTCTGAAGGACTTGGGGCTGGTGATATCTTTCTTTCCTGCCTTGGGGATGAAGACCACCCTAGCTCTACGCCATGCTCTTGGTATATATCCGAGTGCAAGGCTACTAATCATAATCCTTCTAAGAATGGGGAGGAGTATGCCCTGCCCTTGCTGTGGAAAGGATGGTGATATCGTGTCAAGGCCTGGCGATTTATAGGGCTGGAATGTACCAATTGCCCATTGTAACCGTTCTGTTGTGACTGTCGACTTGGCGATTTTCCAGTCGGCAGACACTGGCCTAGACATGTTTCTTGCATCGACTGTATCTTCTTGTACCGGGGTACTTCCCGGGAAGTGTGTCTCAAACAAGAGCTCTAGTCTCGCTACACTACTGTTAGTGAAGGTGCCATCCCTTCGTTTCAGAGCTAAGTTTGCCTCAGGCGTACGTTTTGAAAGTGCCCTGTGGAAACGGGCACCTTGGGTTGTACTTTCTATACTTTCGCAGAACTCGCGATAACTCTTCCGTTTGGCCTTTCTTATCTCCTTATTGTAGGAGGTCAGGCTTTCACGGTAAGAGTCCCAAGTCCCGTCTCTTTTCGCCCCATTGAAGAGGCGACGGGTGGTGATTCGTAGCCTCTCAAGGCTATCGTTCCACCAAGGTGCGTCCGTTTCTATGCGCTTCCCTTCAAAAAAACAGCTTTCTTCAAATGCATTTGTTATGCTGCTGTTTATATTGCCTACAACTCTTTCTAATTCCAATCGTGTACGGGGTATACCCGTCTCTTCATTGGAGAGATTGAGTTGTAGGGTCAGACATATTTCCTCCATGGAGACATGCCAGTTGCTTAGGTGTGGCTTAAGGCACCTACTTATCAGGGTGATGTCTAATACTTCTTCCCTGATTCTAGTTACGAATGTCGGTGTGGCACCGACATTTCCAATTTCTAAATTATATCTAAATATAAAGTCAAGAAGGTACTCACCTCTTGTGTTTGTGTCTGTGCCTCCCCAGACCACATGATGAGCGTTGGCATCACACCCGATGATCAGGGGGAGCTTCTCCCTGGCGCAATGTTCTGCCAGTCCAATGATTTCCTGTGGCGGACAGGCTTCATCGCCGGCGAAATACGCCGAGGCCACCACGGTGGTACGGGTGCTTCCAGCCGTCTGCACTGCTATTGGCACGCAGTCCCTGCTTAGGAATTCTGAAAGGATGGTATAATTAATACAATTCCTCACCATTAGACATGTTCTAGGTACCGGGTCTCTTTGGTCCCAGATTACCTTTGCGTCCGCTGTGTACAGGCCTTTGATGCCATTGTTAACCCAAGGCTCCTGTACTAGAGCTAGCCCGAGGTGTTGGGTGGTGAACATCCTGGCTAGGACGGCAGAGGCCGCCTTCGCACGGTGGATGTTCACCTGGGCTAGCTTAGTGCTGATGACTTGCGTCATCGCACTACAACAGCGGCTCCATATCACATGACGAGGGGGGCCGGGAGTTCCCCTCGTCATCGCGTGGCGTCAGAGTGACGTCCGCTCCTTCCAGTTCGTCATTCAACTCCTGGGACGACATGGCCGGCTGCTGGTCCATCTCCTCAACTGCGGCGGGATCCAGTGTAAGATCCGCCAGATCTTCGTTCTCGGCAAGATCCTCCACCAATTTGGAAGGACCTGCCGAACAGACGCTGGATCCGCTCGCAGCTTGGGGACGGCTCCGAATTCAGTCCCGCTGGAGGAAGATCCTCGCTCGCGGGTGCGGTCTTTTCCGCCGTCTTTTTTAATCCGCTAACGGGGATTTTCCCGAAGCGGAAGAAAAGCTGGTGACCTCTGGTCACTATGTCTTCCCTGGCCAACTCATCCCACCCTGTCAGTATGACCTTATCCAGGATGGGCTCCTCAAGCGCGGAAAGATCCCCGCGACTGAGAATTACCTGGGGATACTCCGCAGGCAACACGGCCACTTTCACCTTACTCGCGACAGCCGCGTAGGATGCGCGAGGCTCAGTGGGCGCCGAGGAGGTGGACTTCCTAGCTGTTGGTCCAGCTGCTGCTGCTGCTGACGTGCTGGGGCGCTCATCCAGAGCTTCCTGCCGTCCTGATTTTGGAGCTTTGTGCTCTGCTCTAACAGGTGTCACTGCTTTGGGTCTTTGAGCAGTTGGCTCCGCCGCGTGCACCCCTTTAGGGGTGTTGGTTGGCGGTGTAATCGCACTACTCGACCTTTTGGCAGGTGTCCTGTCTTCGGGTGTCGGCGGTCTTTGCTCTTTGGCCTTGGCCAACGCATCCTCCTGCGACATCCCCTGCTGGAGATACCGGATGTACCATTTGATCCGAGATCCACAAGGGAGTTCACGCCTGTGGGGATCATCTAGTCCACCCGGCTCTCCCAAACCTGGCAGAAGATCCTTCTTCTTTGACAGCAGGGGTCGCTTTCCCTGCCGTCCGTCAGCGGTTAGCGCTGGTCGCAGCGGTCGGGAATTTCCTACCGTGCTCCTTTCAGCGGTTAGCGCAGGACGCATCGGTCGGGCTGGTCCTACCGTGGTCCTATGCGCGTGTTGCCGCGATTTCTGTAGACTTTGTCGTCTATGCTGTGCCGGCGGCACTCTCCTATTTGAACCCGGAGCTTGGCTACGTGGAGGATGGTCTACCACGTTGGAGGGCCGCTCCCTATCAAGGTTGCGGTCCTCAAAGTGTCTGGCAACACTTTGCGCAGGGAGATCCTGCGGGAGTTTCAATTTTTTATTCTTTTTATCCATAAAAAGTTCCCACGATTAGCGCGACAAGGGTGAGGTCCATCCGAGCAGAGGTCCGCATGCCCGGATAAGGCTGGTTAGAACAGGCGGTCGCCACTTGCCTGAGCCCACCGTTAGCGACTGAGCTAGTTTTTGACCCGGGCCCCCAGCCAGGCTGACTCTCAGCACGGTACGAGTAACACTACGAGTAACGTACGAGTAACGCTATTCGCAGCTAACCACCCCGAGGGGTGGCCATTCGCTATCCGCAACCCGCGACCCGCCTGGTGGCCTCAGCTGAGCCCCCTCCGAACCATCTCACAAGTTCTTCGGAACAGGTAGAGTTAAATTTGAGTTAAATTTTGAAGTTTTTTTTTATTTCAACGGGTGTAGGATCATGCCCAGAAGCTAATCACCAACTTTCATCACGATTGGGCCATAAATAGTGAAGATATTAACAATTTTGTCCGAGGCATTTTAATGGCAATTCTATAAATAGAATAGAATTAATGGTCAATTAATTTATTTAACATTCCCTCTGCAAGAATGTTTATCGAATTTGTCATCTTCAATCCAAGTTGCGGCGTGGTGGAAGTGATAAGTGCTCGGCAAGCGAAACGGGAGATCGAGGTTCGAGTCCCGGTTCTGTCGATGCAAATGATTTTTATTTATTATTTTTTTATTGTTTTTATTTTTTTATTTTTATTTTTAAAATTGGTTTAAATCACTTATCTTGTTATATATGTATGAAGCTGCCACAAAAACGATAGGTCGATATTTGAGGATAAGTACGAGAATTGCATGTGCATCTAATCTTCGGCATGCCGAAGCCTAGGCCCAGGGTATATTACTGTCGAGTGCACTCGACTGTTCCGCTTGTTTTAACTCATACCGTTCATTTTTGTGCCAATGTTCAAAAAAACCTTTGAGCGTCGAGCAAAAGAAAATCATATAAATAAATACATTTTATTGACAGAATTATAATAGATTGATCAACTTGATTGAATACACAATAAATGCAGACTTTCTATGGTGGTCGTACTAGCGCCATCTAGCGCTCACTGATTTTCAAGGTATTGTCAGCATTAAAAACCTTGCATTGCGCGTATACGCGTATCAGTTATTACTGATAACAGTTTTCCCGTGCTTTTTTCGACAAATAGCAATACCTGATAAGATTAGAAAGCCGTCGGTAGAAATAACTTGGCTAAGCCCAAAAACGAAAAGTTCACTACTTTAGTTGCTAGTCATTTATTTAAGAGTGTGCATCGCCGAATTCCCTAAATTTTTTAGTGCATTAAATAGTTGGTCATAAGATATCATGAAAAAAGTAATACATATTACATTTCTTACAACAGTGCTGCTTCTCCTTCTAATACCTGCGAGCTATACACTCCCAGATTCCGAAAATGACGCACCGAAGGCAACAGCAAATACAACAACAACACCAACAACAACTCCAAAGGTTAGAATTCGAAAAATACGCATTTAATTACTAAACTTACATTGTGTAATATGAATTATAAAATATATATGTATATATATACATACATATATATATAGGCTGATTTATAAGTCTTATCACTGACTCATAACCGTGCACACTCATGCATAAATACAAATACTTCGATACTTCAAAAGATATGATAAGCTTATACCTGTTTAATTATTTTGCCGCATGTTAAAGATGACGAAGTTCCAATACCCCTTGTTTTATAAATATCTCGTTTTTTAATATTCAAGTTTGAATGGCAGCTTATTTAAAACTAACGGACCTTTTCATCTACAACTAAGCCCCGTTAGTGGGCGTTTTCAAAAAAAATTTTATTTATAAAAAAAAAAAACATAATACATTTTTATTGTACAAATTAATGTTAGCTATTTTTATTGATTTTTTCAATTAAAATTCAATATTGTCTTGTTATTTCATTTTACATCTTTTTTTAAATTGTGTTTTTGATTATTCAAATATATTTTAACTCGTATGTATGATTTTACCAATAAAAAATGCAAAGTATCATAAATTTTCAATTTCCCTTTTATTTTTAAAATGGTAAACAATTTTTATTTTTATTTATATTTAGATTATTTTAGAATTTCTTAATGTAAATTTTTATCTCCAAAATACTTTTTTATAGTATCAATTTATATTAAATCATATTGTTATCTTAAATTTCAATTTATATTTCCTATTTAAAGTTCTGATTGTAAATTTCAATACATTTTAAAGTTTTTTTTTGTCAAAGTTGGAAGCTAGTCTGATTATACTCCGTGTCCATTGAAAATGGACCAAAAAGGATATACTAATTTTGTGAAATGTATGTACAAGGCAGAAGGAGGTGTGGCAGAAACCATAAAGTATGTATGTGCTGATCCAGCGTTGAGGACGTTACATTTTCACGCATATTTTCATGATTAAACTGATACCGATCGCGTTCAGCTCGGTACATTTTAATGACACTTTCTGGAAAATGCGTATCATTGGGAGTACTTTTAAATATATATTTTAAGGTAAAAGCTTTACTGTTTTTGAAAAAATGTAAGCTTGCTGAAAGTTCCGTTGCTGACATTACAAAAATTTGAAGTCGAGTTGAGGTTAACGTGTATTTTCACATTTTGCATAATGAAGAAAGAATATTCAAATACAAAAAAATAAGTGGAATAATAGAAAAAAACAAATGACAATTTCGCCCTGAAAATTTTTTTTTCTGCCTAAATATGATTGGACTAGAAGGCACCATAATTTTTTTTTTTGCGATTACAGCGCATTTTCCTGGTCAAGGAGGTTACTTTTCACTCTACCTAGTATATGACCATATTAATCCAGCTTTAAAAATAATGATAAGAAGTCTCGTTAAATAAAAATTTGAATTTTTGTCTGTTGTGGACGTAACACTTTTCTATACACATTTTTTCTTCAAGTTATGAATATATACTAAATATCCTTTCAATACGGGTTTCATCCTTTAAATAAAAGTATGTGAAACAAAGTTAAAGATTTGCTAAGCGCTAAACACTCAGACTCCACTCTTTTGACCATTTAAAATACCCTTTTTTTACAAGAATTATTAAAATTTAGAGGCAAAAAGAGGAATTAATTGATTAGGCTCGGCAATAAAAGCTTGAAAATGTATTCTATCAGGGGTGCCACAACTTGCAACTTTTTTAGGTTTATTATTGCAAAACAACAAGTTTTTAATTCTTTTTCCGTTTTGATTATTATAATTTAATTTATTTATATAATTACTTTTAAATTTTTTTCAGCTAAACAAAATCAATTATTATATAAAGAAATGAAATTGTATAAATTAAAACGGAAAAAAAAATAAAATCTTATTGTTCTGCAATAACAAACCTTAAAAAGTTGCTAACCAAACCTTTAGATAATTTAATTTAAAAAAGTGTCAGCCCTTAGCAGCCATGCTCGAAAAGTTTATTGAAAACGCTAGACGCTTAAACGTTGCGATTTCTGTGGCACCCCTGTATTATTCATATATTGTACCTTTCTATATGAACTCGATTCGCTGCTTAGGCTTATATCACTAATTTGCATTATTTCAAAAATAAATCTCGTTTATTACAGCCAAAATCAGATGTGATAGCAAGTAAAATATGCAAAAAGTGCACTTGCGATTCGGAGAATAGTCTGATAGATTGTACAAATAAGCTGGACGATTGGTTTTCTGCAGAAGAATGGGTAATTCTTCAAAATGGAAAAATAACGTTTGAAACTATCAAATTGTCACACAACAATTTGACAAAGATTCCCGTATTGCCAACATATGGAGTGAAGAATTTGTACTTGGATAATAATCAAATTTCGACGATTACAATTGGAGCCTTTCAAAATTTGACGGAGCTTACAAAACTTGATTTATCCAACAATCAATTGACTTCAAAGTCTTTAGTACCTGATGTTTTCAAGGGTCCATATTCAGCACAGGATTTTGAGCCATTGAAAAACCTGAAATCACTGAATTTAGGATATAATCTTTTGCATTCCTTGGATAATGATTTATTTGAGCATATTCCATATCTGGAGGAACTTATTCTATGCTCAAATATTTTCCAAGTGATCGATCACCAGACAGAAGCTGCTCTCTCAGGATGCTTGAGATTAAAGGTAGTTATTATTAAATTAAATAATTATTGAAGGTAAACTAAATAAAACAATTTTTTTTTAATGAAGGTTTTGGATATTTCGTATATGGAATTAAAAACCTTACCTGAAACAATTCTTCATGCGCCACGAGATCTTGTTACGCTTATAGCCTCCGGAAATCTATTTGATAAATTACCCAAAGTTCTTGAGTTTGCAGTGAACTTGAAGACTCTTGTTCTTGATGAAAACCCCATCACGAATTTGGAGGGAGACAAGTATGTTTAAAATAAAAATAAACTTGATTCATTTCTGTACTAAATTTGAATTGTTTTCAGTGTTTTTCCTGCGATGACAAGCTTAACATATCTTAGTCTCTCCTATATGCCCGACATCTACAAAATTGGACCAGGTGCACTGAGCGAACTTCAAAGTAAGATAATACTAATTTAAGATTTTTCCTAAAACTTAATGTGTTTACATTATATATTTTAATGTCATTCTCTTTATAGATCTAACTGAACTAATTCTGAATGAAAACACGCACCTTGCTGAAATCGACAGTCGTGCGTTGTCAAAGAATATAACAGGAGGCGACTATTTGGACTATCCACCTCTTGAGAAGGTAGACATTCAATATAGTAATCATTTAATTATTTATCAGTAATAAGATACTTTTTATTCTAGATTTATTTAAATAATTGCAACCTTACTGTGCTACCCAAAGCCCTAATTGTTCGCTGGGATAAATTGCACGCTCTCGATCTGCGTTTTAATCCATGGATTTGCGATGTGTCCAACGAATATTTGATTGAATACGTAATTCAGCATGTGAACAAAACAACGCCAACCTTGACAACAAGTGTTATTTGTGATTTTCCAAGTGAACTCAAAGGTGTTGAAATTCTAAAAGTTTCTAATGAAAAACTGATGAAATCTTCACAGTCGGGAACCAGTTGGATTTGGATTGGTTTACTAACCGTTTTATTATCAATACTGGTTGTCTTGATGGGTATTGTAGCATATAGACGGGGATATTGCGGATTGGGCAAGAAAAAGGAGGCAGCAAGACGAGCATTGTATAGTCGAACAAGTTTTAACGAAGATTTTCATATATAATTCCTATTAATGTATGTAACAACAACTTATTTTCTTCAATAAATACCTATTTAATAAAGTATAATAAAATTGTGTATTTTCAACAAGCTTATACATTTTAGTAGCTTTATTAATTTCTCTCGTTAGTAAATAATTGTATTTTTAATAAATTGTATATTTGGTTTTTTTTTTTAATATTTTCTTTTCATACTTTTAGAAAGTAATTATACATTTGTTCGTATGTTAACAAGCACTTACTATAACGAAATAGTAGTTATGAGTGGATAGTTTTAAATCGAGTGTATACAAATAAAGTTCTTTGCGAATGTGTGTGTATACATGTAGTTCAAAAAATATTTTACAAAAAACAATTGAAGATTATTCTCTAAACTTAATGTGCAAAATAAATACATTTTGTATGTAAGGTAATAGATTTACAGGTCTTTTAGGTTACATTTGATTTTTTTCTTGTTTTGTTTTGTATTTTTAATTTCACTATCAATAAAATCAACAACAATTCCCATGCACGTAATAAACTTTGATAAATGTGCCTTTTACACTTACTTCGACACATAATTAATTTAAAAATACTATTCTCTATATTATATTATTTAATATATATGAATTGCTAATTTGTAAGGTCAACGTTGTATATATATCAAATATGCAAATATGCATATAGTGTGTTCAGTTAGTCGATTATTGTATTACAAATCAGTACACGTGGATTGTTTCTTCCTTATGGATGATATTTTTTTTTTCTGTCGTTTGTTTTTCGTGCAAAAAATATTAAGTCAAATCGATAACGAAAATTCACAGGACACGTACACAAAACGATTAAACATTATGAAAAATAAATTTGTATACAATATAACAATATTGTGCCAACAATAATGCCGAGTATATTGGTACATTTTTGACTTCGTTGTGCTCTTGTAGTTCTTTTCTGTTTCTTTGTCATTTTTCTACGATGCTTTTCAGGGCATTCCTGATAGGCCAGCCAAGTTGCCTCCAACAAGATGCTGCTGTTGCTGCTGTTGATGGATGAGGTTGACTCGTGCTCTTTGCTGTTCAAGTCGTTGAACAGTCGCTGTCAAATGTGAATTCTCCACGTATAAATCCTTGACAAGAATGTCAGCATTCTGCAGACGTTGCGTCTGATCGGCAAGCATAACAGTCTGCGCTTCTATCCGACCATGCAAATCATTGAGATCCACTTGATGCTGTCGCCAGGATTCTATGAAAAATATTCCCACATGAATTTTATGATCAACTTAAACATTTTACAAATTATTTTTTGGTGACTAGATAATTTCTCAGTTAATTATTTGAGAGATATTTGTATCTAAAAAGTATAGAAACTAATGTTAATTCTTTCAATACTTATCTCTAAGTTAAAATTGTAACTGGACTTTGAAAACGCTGGCCAAAATATGGATAAATGTAATTAAAAAATTAAAATTAGAAAAAAAAATGTCCGATTTTGAATTTTCCATATTTTCCTACTTCTTTTAAAACAAAACATTTTATCGTTCATGAGGTTTACTTTCTCTTTAAATACCTTTTTTTACAAACAAAGCTATTTAATTTAAAATATGAATGAACTCAATTTTGACTATATTTTGTAATTTGAGGATTCTGTTTTCTTTTTCTTTTCTTTCTAGCTTTCCATCTAAATTGTTGATTCTTCAAATTTTATAAATAGTGAATATGGCTCTGCTTTTGATATTCTTATATATATTTTGGTAATTCCACAGTGTTTGTTTCAAATACTCGCACTTACGCTGCATCAGGGACTCAGTGTATTTTTGTTGCTGCTTGATCACATTTTGCAAATGACGATTACGCAATTCTAGTTGGTTAAGTCGTTGCTGCAGCGTCGGATGCGTTGTTCGCTGGAAACCGAGTTTAAAACAGAAAAGAGAATAATTAAAACAAATCGGACAACTAATTACTATATGTATGTCAACTCACCGCATAAGCCTTCTCGAGCACGGGACGCGCCTCCTGCAACTGTTGCAGTTCCATTACCAAACCGTCACGTTGCAGGCTCAAATCTTTAATCTGCTCCTTAAGTGAGAGTTCAAAGAATTTGAGGCGCTTCAGCTCCTCCTTTAATAGGCTCGGACTGTTGCACTTCTCGTTGCTGAGGCAAGATGTTTTGCTGGTCGACACGACACTGTGCGAATCAAAGCTCTTGTTCGATGCAGTTGATGACGTCTCACAGTCCGCAATCTCTCCCTCCGACTGCGCCTGTTTGGGCTTACAAATGGGCGCAGGCGGACATGCGGACGAGGCATATGTTGTATCAATGTTTGTGGGCGATGGACCCGATGACGAACTATCTAGCGGTGTGGTACTAAAGATTGAGGTCTCCGATGTGGTAAGATTGTTTCTATAAAGTTTGAACAGAAAAACATAGCACAAAGCACGGTAAAAAAACATTTAAAATCGAACGGTTAGAATTTGAATTAAAAATTATTTGCTGATTTTTAGCATTATAATAAAACTTAGCAATATTTCATAGTTTTGTTAGCATCTGAAATGAATTTGCAATAATTCATAATTTTGTTAACATTCCAAATGAATTTCTGTCAACTAATTTTTGAGTGTCCGCAAATATGTTCGAAAATTTAAGTCTCTGACATTTCTGTATCCATCTTCCTTCCATGAATAGTCTCACAATTGGAATTAATTTCTATGCTTTTCAAGGAAAAAAAGATAAGTTGGATTTTTCTATACAACAATTTTTGGCCCTGTGTGTTGCACTTGTTTTACAACTTCTAAATAGAATACTATTCTCATGATTTATTAGCCCTTTATAAACATTGGCTCACCAAAAAAAAAAAAGACCCGGCGGACATTATTTTATTATTATGATATCCAGCTATTCTTAGAATTTTGACTTTGCCTAAAAGCTTATGCACAGAAAACTGGCTTTATATAATTTTAATATAAGACTTCAAAAAATCAAACACGAAAAAAAAGATCTGGACTAAAATATTCCAGATATTTTATTTTAAATTGAGTATGCTGGAAAAGAATACATTTTTATTATAATATTTAATAATAACAAGGGGGCTCCGCCCCCTGCTCGCTTCGCTCGCGAGGAGGTGCGGCTACAGTCGAGTTTGCTCGACTGTAAGATACCCTGTGCCAGTTTCCACAAAATATAATACTGGTTATAATAGAATTAGTAATATGTATGTATAAAAGCATATAAAACATAAATAAATACATATTATATAGTAGTCCAATTTTAGCCAAATCTGGTCAAAATGTTTGGAACCATCCCATATGCATATTCTGTCAGTTTGGTTCAGTTATCTCAAACAACAAAAAAGTTTTTCATACTAAGACTTGATTTTCGTCTGATCGTTCCTATGGCAGCTATATGATATAGTGATCCGATTTCAAGCAAATTTGGTCAAAATGTTTGGAGCCATCCCATATGAATATTTTGTCAGTTTGGTTGAGATATCTCAAACAACAAAAAAGTTTTTCATACTTAGACTTGATTTTCGACTCATCGTTCCTATGGCAGCTATATGATATAGTGATCCGATTTCAAGCAAATCTGGTCAAAATGTTTGGAACCATCCCATATGCATATTCTGTCAGTTTGGTTCAGTTATCTCAAACAACAAAAAAGTTTTTCATACTAAGACTTGATTTTCGACTCATCGTTCCTATGGCAGCTATATGATATAGTGATCCGATTTCAACCAAATCTGGTCAGAATGTATGGAACCATCCCATATGCATATTTTGTTAGTTTGGTTGAGATATCTCAAACAACAAAAAAGTTTTTCATACTAAGACTTGATTTTGGTCTGATCGTTCCTATGGCAGCTATATGATATAGTGATCCGATTTCAAGCAAATCTGGTCAGAATGTATGGAGCCATCCCATATGCATATTCTGTCAGTTTGGTTAAGATATCTCAAACAACAAAAAAGTTTTTCATACTAAGACTTGATTTTCGACTCATCGTTCCTATGGCAGCTATATGATATAATGGTCCGATCCAAATTGAAAAACAAACTTGATCTGCGTCCGGTATCCAGCAACCTACATACTAAATTTGAAGTCTCTAGCTATTATAGTCTCTGAGATCGACGCGTTCAAACAGACGGACAGACGGACAGACGGACGGACAGACAGACGGACATGGCTCAATCGACTCGGCTGTTGATGCTGATCAAGAATATATATACTTTATGGGGTCGGAGATGCTTCCTTCTGCCTGTTACATACATCACACAAATCTAATATACCCTTTTGACCATTTTCAATGGGCACAGGGTATAAAAATAAATGTCAGTTCATTTAAAATAAAATAATATAATTTTCTTTTCAAATGAAAAATGAAGATAGGAGTTTTTATTTCTGAATAGAATATGAAATTAAGATGTTATTAAATGTTTAATTTAAAACGTAAATAAGACCCTATTTAAATTATTGATAAAAATCAGCATATAATTTGTATTCTAAAAATTATGATTGCCACACTTCAAATGTGAGTGAACAAAAAAGTACACAAGCAAGGATCTAGTAATAAAATAAGGTTAAAAAAGGTAAAATCAAAACATATGTTTATTTATTTAAAGTACATCATTAATTTAGAGGAGACTTAAACATTGAGATACGCACAAAAACATTGACACTGGACATCTGCGAAACATTGACACAAAGACAAACAGAGGTTAGAATTTGTTTACTCACCGGCTGGTGGCTTTGTGTGTGGGAGATCCTCCATCAAGCAAGGCCATGGTGTTGGCGTTAGACTTCTCTGCAGAGCCTTCAAAAGATTTGAGTGGTTCTTGGATGGTGCTTTGGTGCCATAGGTAGCTAATGGGTGAACTGGCAGGACTCTGGTCAACCTGTACATTGATCTGATGAAGTGCTTCGGGATTAATCTCGCTAGCACCCGTGAGTATTTCGACACTCTCGCCTAGACGCGTGCGCAGATCCTCAACCTCGCATTGCAGTAAGCTTATTTGCTGCGCCTTTTCTTCTAGCATGCGAATAGAGTTACTGCGCAACGTTGTGGCCTCTTCTTCGAGCTCAATGTACTGCTGCTCCAGCATATCGCGCTCATCAATCGGAGACAGTCGTCCATCCTTGCTAAACTGCTCCTCGTATTCGCGCACCTTTTCCATTAGTTCCGTGAACTTTTTGTCGCTCTCCAGCTGCTCATCCTCATAGATGTGTCTCTCCTTTTCAAACATTTGTCGCTCCTCGCTGAGTTTTGACTGCCAGTAATCCTCGCAATCCTCGTACGCACGCTGCATTTGCTCCAGACTGCTTTCCAGCTCCTTACAGCGCGTCTCCGGCGTGGTGGCACGGCTCCCGCTCCCGCTGCCTCCACTTTTGCTATTCGTCGCTGCCTGCAACTCCTTTTCCAGCTGTGCCACACTTTGTCGCAAGTTGGCAATTTCTTCCTCATGACTTTTACAGCGTTGCAGCTCGGAGTTAAGCGCCAACCAATCTCCGCTATTCTCGCTCACCTCGTCATCTTCCGAGCACTTGCGCTGCTTCCCCAGTCGCGGACTTTCCTCAGTTATGTGCGTTTTGCTTGGCGAGTCTCCTCGCCGCTTGGTGGCTAAGCCCACCGACACTGCCTCCAGATCATCGCCATCCTGTTTCTTTTTCCTAGACTTTGTGCGCGCCAAGTCAACGTATAGGTTCTCAATCTCCATGGTAAGCTCATCAGTTTTGTCACGCAACTGTGCGTTCTCCATTTGCAATGCGGTCATTTTTTCAATCACATGCAGCATTTCATCATCTTCCGAGATCTTATCCTTGCTCACGCTCCTCTCCTGCTTGACAATCGGCTGATCGAATTCACAACTGGCCAGATCCTGATTCAGTTTAATGTTTTGCTCCAACAATTCAGTCATTTGCAGCTGTGCGTTTTGTTGCTCCGTCTCCAGTTCCGAGTTCTCGGTACGCACCAGCTCCAGCTCGGTCTTTAGCTTAATCTCCTCCTGCTCTAGGCTCTTAATCTGCGCTTCAAGCTTCGCTGTCAAGCTCGTCCAATGGTCCCGGTCGTTGGTCATGCGCTGCGTAAACTCGCGAACCATACTCGCGTGCTTCTGCTCCAACTGAATCACCTGCTGCTTGCAATTCTCCTCCATCATGGCATGACGCTCATCAACCTCGGCTGCCAGCATTGCCACACGTTGGTTGGCAGCCTTGTTATCCGCTCGTAGCTTCAGATTCTCCTCGTGTTGCTGACGGAATGCCTGTCGCAACGATCCCAATTCCATCGATTGCAAGGATACCAAGGCACGTAACATATTCGTTTGCGGATCCATCTCCAGGCCACGTAACTCCTCTTCCAGCACCTTGATGAGCTGACTCAGGTTCACCTCATCCTCATCAAAGCCCAGAGCGTGCAACAATCCATGACTGTTGACAATACTCGCCATTTCCCAGTTCTCAATAATACTTTGCGCACTTACCGTCTCCAGTTGCTGTGGAGTCACAATATCTAAAAATATAGATTTATAACAATTAGTAATGTATAATGTATTTGATAAGCAATACACTGTACACTAGGAGTTGTAGCCCAAAATACCAGATACAAATGGAAGATGTAGACGAAAGCTTAAATGGTATTATCTCAGAGAAGCGTTAATTCAACTAAAAAAGATCCTTTTAATGCCTAAAGCTCTCGATAGAGCGATTGGTTTTATTTATTCTAAGCCTCAGAAAAATACGTAGAATAGTTCTATCTTATCATACTACAAAAAGATAATGCCACTGACAGACAAATAAAGTGAAGTAGATCAATAAATTCCTGTCAATAATTGTCAATAATGTTACAAATAAAAATAATAACTTGTTTGATTATTTTTGCGCAATATGTCGATTGTGGACAATTTAAATAAAAACTTTTAAATACTTTAAATATTTTAAGATTTCCAAATAAGTGTTGAAAATAATATATTTAATTTTTTTTAGTAAAAGTTTAATTTTATAACAAAAACTGACATTAAAATTTAATCGTTTTTCAGGATATCTTATCAAAATAGTAGGAGAACTGGAATTTGTTTATCAAATAAAGTAGGACATCTGGAATTTCACTATTGATGCAAATAATTTTTGTCGGCTTCGATATCTTTTAACTCATACACTACTGGCCAAAATAATAAGTACACGCCTATGAGCTTTCTTTGAAGTCCCGTTAAACTTTTTTAATAAGCCCTACGGAAAATTTAATATCACTTTATCAAAAAAACATAAACAAGGGTTGGTCAAAAAAATAAGTACACCAATTCTTCTAGGTCAAAAGCTCAAAAAGTATTAACAATTTTCCAAATTTTTTCTCATCATTAGTTATCTTATGCTAGTAACCAGTATATCCACGTTTATTTTGAATGGCCTTGGCGATCCTTTTCGTCATACTGTTAATAAGACTCTACTGAAATCTTATATTACTTTTTTGAACAAATTCCCACAACTCTTTGACATTTTTGAACGTTTTCGATCCTATTCAGGGTTTCAAGTCCCCCCAAAGATTTTCAATTGGGATGGGGTCAGGAGACTGACTTGGCCAACTCATAACGTTAATTTGTTTTTTCGTAAACCAAGCCTTGACCAGCTTTGAAGTGTGATTTGGGTCGTTATCCTGTTGAAAGACCCATCTTAAGGGCATGTTTTCCTTAGCATATGGATGCATAATATCAGTCATAATGTTTTTGTACCCGAATTGGGTCTTAGTATTTGTTATACGATGAATCGGCCCAACGCAAAGCCAATAAAAACAGCCCCAGACCTTTATACATCTGCCTCCGTGCCTAACAGTCTTATTGGTGTACCGGACGTCGAAATTTTTGACTTTGGGACATCGTACATATCTTCTAGACGTATTGCAAAAAAAATTTATTTTTGTCTCGTCGCTCAGTAATACGTTATTCCATTTTTTGTAACCGTCTAGCCCACACCATGCCAAATGATTTTTGGCAAATTGTTTCCTCATCTTAAAAATTGTTCCTCGAAGCAAAGGAACCTTTCGGGCTATACGTCCTATTAGGCCTGCATATTGTAGCCTACGACGAACCGTTCGGTATGATAATTCATTGCCAGATTCGGAGGAAATGGCCTTCGAAGACATGAAGGGTTAATTTTTTGCAAATTTGACGATACAATTGTACGTTATTCGGGAAGATTTCTTCTTCTGTCCTGGATTTTCGTCAAGCTCTTTTGATTTCAAGGCATTCTGAACGAAACAAGCTGGGCGTCCAATGCTTTTCGCAATTTCTCGGGGTCTTTTCCCTTCATTCTGAAAATTCCTGGCAATGTTTTTTTCTTTAGCAGCGCAATGTTTCTTGCGGCCCATCTAAAGAATTTTTTTTAACTCTTATCTGTAAAAATATGCAAGCAGTCAATAAAAACCAATAAACCTTTAAGCAAATCCTGATCTTATCCTTTAGAATTGATAAATAACACCCCTGTACTTATTATTTTGGCCAGACCAAAAATTATCATTCTGCACAAATTTAAGTTTAAAATGGTATAAATGGGGTTAGCCACTTTCATTTTTGATTTAAATGGTAAACAACACTGTTGCCTTTTAAAAAAAAAAATATTATCAGCAATTCATTCAGAAAATATTGATATATTTCATATCAAAGTTGGACGATACCTATGTACTTATTATTTTGGCCAGTAGTGTATGTGTTTCCTTATTTTGGGCAAAGCGATCTTTTGCCTTTTAACAGATCAATAAAACCTTTTATAATTGCCTTTTAAGCATAATATCTTGATAAGATCAAAAATTAATTTCTCAACTACCTCAGGGAAAGAAGTATATGTGGGTGAAGTTATTAAAAAAAAATGTACTTTTAACACAAAAGATTTGATGCAGATTTCTTAAAATAATCTTATCATTTAGTTTTCTTTTGAATGACACAAAAATTTTCTTAACCCATTAAGTACCCGTGGAAAATTTAGAACTTTTGTAAAAGTGTTTTTTTTTCACTTTTTTCCTCGATTTATTACAAAAAATATTTTGATGCAAAAAAATTCTTCAAACAATTCAAAAAATTATAAAAAAATACTAGAAAAAATATGTTTGAAAATTTTTTTTTGCAGTCACTCTTAGAATTGTTTGAAGAATTTTTTTGCATCAAAATATTTTTTGTAAAAAATCTAGGAAAAAATTTTCCACGGGTACTTAATGGGTTAAGAAAATTTTTGTGTCATTCAAAAGAAAACTAAATGATAAGAATATTTTAAGAAATCTGCATCAAATCTTTTGTGTTAAAAGTATTTTTTTTTTGAATAACTTCACCCACATATACTTCTTTCCCTGAGTGTATGTTAGTTAAATCTTTTCTCGAATATCTTATACATCTCACGCTGAAACGGCTGTGTAAAAAAATATATATATTTCTTAAAAACGCAACTTGAGAGTACACAAATGATTCGAGCTTAAACAGTGCAAAACAGAGTGCGAATATGATTAAGTGGTTGGTTTTTGTTGTTGTTTGAGGAGGCGGGGGTAGACAGATCTGAGGCTTATGCTTTTACAGGTATTTTTACTGTATTTTCGAGTACGGACAAACCTTTGCAACTCAAACGGCATCCGACGCGGCAGTGCTCTAACCGTGCTGCCTGATGATGGCCTGCAGTGTGTGAAACCAACAAGTGTTTATTATAATTATGGTGACAATTGGCAACTGGGCTAACGGCTAAGAGTGTTTGATTGTTGTGTTCATTCCTATCTCCCTCTCCCTTGACACTTACCCAACGATTCCACGCTACTACACTCCTGATTCGCCTCTCGAAGATTACTTCGATTGCGACCATTGCCGACCTGAATACCGACTGTTGTCGTAATTGTCGCGGAAGGCAGCATTTTAAATTGAAGATTCTTGCGCGCTGGTAAGGAAGCACAGCGCTTCAGCTTGCTGCCACTTGTGTGGATGGAACGCAATCGCCGGCTGCCTGGCAGATCGCTTTGCGACGATGAACGCTGCACCTGCAAAATAGAAAAGAATTTTTATTTCAAGTACTTGACTTCCTCTTTTGAATTTTGATACCTTTTCTAAGAATTACAAAAAAACTAAGAATTCTATTTTAAGAAATCATGAAAAACGGGAAGCAAAAACAACTCAACACTCAGTGTATAATATTTAGAAAAATGTAGATCGTAAAAATCAGGAAAGAGTATATGTGAACTATCACAGACAATTTGCAAGATTCAAATTTTAAATCAGATATTCCCAGTTAATAAATATTAACATTTGTTTCGAATGTTACAGTTAACAATTGTATATATCAGAAAATGGAAAAAACTGTAAAAACATAGAACTTTCCATACAGGAAGGAAGGAACGGAAGGTTACACATTTCTAAAGCTTTCTTAATTTTGATTTCATAACTAAAAGTTTCCTAGGTCTGTGTGTCTAATTCCTAATAATCGTTACGGGGAATCAATCCTATCATTTAGGGATCCTGACTCACTTGGGCTATCTGTTCACTGCAGCCATTGAGACTTCGGTGCGGATCTTCTGGATCTGTATTGTCGGAATCCGTGGCCGAAAGCGCATTGAGACCAATATCCTGATGCGGCCGTGAACGACGTCCGTATTTCTTGGTGCCCACTATTAGCTTAGGCGAAACCTCACGATCGGACGCCTCGCCCTCGGGCGGACTCTCAATATATGTGCTGGTCGGCTCGTCACTGATGACTAGAGAGCGCTCTAGAAAAAAAAAACGGTTCATTAGCTCATTACATATTAAAATAACTGATGTTCGGCAAATGAGTTTAAATTTTAAAAAATACATTAGTCTTAATTCATTTTTTGGACATATTGAATAGATTAAGCTTGTTAAATGTCATTTTAGTAATAAGATGTTTTAAGTATTAATTAAAAACATGAAAGAAATAAACGGCAACAATGCAAGTTTTTGAATTTCAACAGATTTTTAATTTTCTTTATAACTTTAAATTTGATATAGATTCATTTAATTGTTACTTTTAACCAGGGACTGCAAATAATAGTTGTGTTGAAAAAATTTAAGGACAAAAAAACCTCCAAGAAGTGCGGGAAAGATAGACATATGTTATTTTTTAACGACAAATTCGAAAACAGGATAAACTTTTATTTGCAATTTTTATTAAAAAAATTGACACATAACTCTGTCAATTTTTATTATAAAAAAAAAAGATTTAAAGTTTTAACTACTGTGGAAGGATCTTAATTTGTGTTTCACATAACTTTTTCTTTCTATTGTTTCAGTTATTGCAAATAAATAAGATTATTTGATATTAAAAACTGTTTGCTCGGCAAAAACGTTTAAATTATCAATAAATAATTGAGAGACATCTTATAAATTTTGAGTAAATTTAAATGATCACTGCGTTAATAATAAAATAGAATGCACAAATGTTATTTTCGTTAATTTTAAAGAGTTTAGTTTACCAAAGCGAGCAGCCAATTTATCGATGATTGGATCGGAGCCCTTTTTCTGCTTATAATACAGTCGTGGTGCCCATCTTGTCACTGTAAGCTTCTAATTACAACTGATGTAATTGACATGCAACAACCAATATTTATATGTAAATTCTTATACCTGACCGACTGTCCAAATACCTGATGCAGGTAGTCGGTCATCCCAATCCCTATCTCATCATCATACCATCATAAAAGATTTTCATCTTTTATGATTAGCAGATGACGCCTGAGCTGTTAATCCTTACCTTTTAATCCAGATGATGTTCCCAATCCAGATCGTGCTGTTGAGCCGTCAAATTCCGTACCTAAAAAATTCAGCAGGGCTTCCTTGAACTGCTCAAACGATACACCCAGTTTGGGGCTATTATTCGAGGTTAGACTGGATATCAGCGCTGAGCCCTGATCGCGAAGCTGGAGGAGTTGGCAAAGGCGAGTGAGGGAAGCTTCATCGAGCAGACCTTTGTTTTGTTGCTGAGATGTATCACAGCTTTGGAACATTTGATATAGTTTCTGCTCATATGGATCGGCCGACACTTCCATTATCTATGCCGTCGTAAATTCAGTTTCTAGCCGTTGCTAAAAAATTCATAAGTAACACTTATTACTGTTTAATAAAAATCTAAGAATCTAAGCATATTTCAAATACCCTTGCAGATTTATTATTTACAAAATTCTAAGATAGTTAACTAACTTCGCAGTGTCGACGACTAAATAACCTTGCAGCTTGTCATTATTGTTAAGTTATATCCGATCTGAACTAAATCCGATTAATGTTTTAAGAATTACTAAAACAAAGACAAACAAACTAAGAATAGAATTTAAAAGGTTCAAATTAAAGATATAAATTGTATGTTACAGGGAAAGGAAGGTACAGCGTCCCTATCAAGCACATATATTCTTGAGTAGGTCTGTTGAACACCTCAGGGCATACAAACTCCACGCAGATCTAGCTTGTTTCTAATTTGTGCCACAATCCCCCAAAAAACCACGTGATAAAAAAATAAAAATAAATGAGCAAAAAAATTCAAGTTCAATAATTTAAACAAAAATTTGCATACTAAATCTTTTCGACCAATCATTTAAATGGCAGTTACATGTATGATATGGTAGTCCAATTTGAACCAACTTCGATTTTAAGATATTAGAAAATTGCCAATCTGTGAGTTTGGTTGAGATATCTCTAGAAACAAAATAAATTGTCATACTTTACGTTAATTATTTTAATTAATTATTGAATTAATATACATTACTAGACCTCGGATTTTGCATACTTCCACATTTTTCATCCGATTGGTACCAAACTTTGTATTTAGGTATGTTATAATTTAAAAAAACCAATTTTTAATGCATGTCGAAAATATGCAAATTATATGCAAAAAATATGCAAAAAAAATATGCTAAAAATATGCAAAAGATATGCAAAATATGGTCAATTTTATCATTTTACATTTACTCTGCCAGAATGTACATCAAGTATGTATATCGATTTTGCCAGCATCAGTCCAAGTGGCTTAGTGGTCGAAGTGATAAGTGCGGGCATGCTAAACACGAGATTGGAGTTCGAATCTCAATCCGGTCGATGCAATGATTTTTAATTACATAACATTTTTAATTTTTTTTATATTTCTGGATTAGTAAACCAATTTTTTTTTGTTTTTCTCATTATTTTTACTTTTAATACATTTATTAAAATTTTAATATTTATTCCACCCTATGAATCGATTTTTGTATTATTATTTGATTTGTTAAATATAAATTTTTGTTTGCATATTTTGCATATATTTTGCATATTTTGCATATTCTTTGCATATATTATGCATATGCATTTCATGCAAATATGCAAAAAAAAAAAAATATGCGCATCGTTTTCCACTCTATATTTAACGAAACGAACTTTGGTGTTATCAGAATTCACCTATCTTATCCCTATAAGAACATGCAAATATGCAAAATCCGAGGTCTATACATTACGTAGACTTTTAAATAATTCCAAATATATGGTACAAATTGTTACATGTTTTGCAAGTTCCTTTTTTGAGAGTATTTCTAGAAAAACATGGATTTAAGGATTAAGGATTTGTTCAATTCAATTTTCTAATTTTAATAATTTTGTTTTCCTCCTCATTTATATTTCCTAATTTCATTTTTACTAGTTTTATGTTCCTTACATCTTTTCTGATAGTACTTGTTAGTATTAAGATGAGAAATAAAATTTTGTAAGTATGAAAGTGAAAACAAAAGATAACTTTAATGTTCAGATGTTCTTTAGATTTAATGTGATTCAGGCTATTTATGTTGCTGTAAATTTTCTATAAATCTCAATACCCACTGCAAGGGTATATTATATTTAAAGGAAACACGTTTATATTATTCACTCATATATATGTATAGTACAAGTATGTACTCTTCCCTTACCCATTCCCGTTTAGTCTTATGAGTGCAATTGATTTGTATTTGTTTCTTTACGCATCCGTAATCATTCTTAAGATCTCTGTATACGGAAATTGAGTTTCTTGAAGTTTCATGTTCTATTTGGATATTAATAATAGAAGAAGAATACATTAGATGAAATAGAAACAACAATATCTTTGTCTTTTCTGATTAATAAATTGCTTTATTAATAATGCTTTATTAATAATGAATATTATAGTAGATATATTTTGAGCAAATTTAAGAAATTAAAAATTAGCATGCTAATTACCGATTTCTCGCCATAATAAGAACAAGATAATCATGGCGAAAACACTTTGGTACACCTATTTAAGGGAATTTACAGTCTTGGACAAAAGTGTTGGCAATTTTACTGTTATCGAATATAAAGTTAAAAAGTTTGAGCAACAAGCTTGAAGTTTCAATAAATCATATTTAATGTTTATTTTTTGATACACATAGCCAAAATTAAAAGAAACAAAAAAAAAATGTTGGAGGCCAATATTTTATTTTAGTTTCAAAAAATCATTTTCTCTTCTATAGGAACAAGAGTCTTGTCATATAACCTTTTTTGTAAAATATTTTCTAAAAACTGCCTAAGGACTTGATCGACATCAAATGCTTTTTAAAGCTTAATTATACTCATTCTAATTACTTATGTACGATTGAGGTCTGGAGCTGGTCCGTTCGCTTTTAGATAGTCGTTTTCCTCAGATCATTGTCTGGGGAAGAGGAAGGGTGTTTAAGTCTACCTTTTAAGTTTTTTCCAAATTATTTTCAAAATTTCAGTAGACCAGCGGTGGGCGCGAAATCTGAATTCGGGAGCACTACAACAACAACCTTTTTCGCGTCTACCTACTTTGTCGATCACCCAAATAATGTGCGAGCAAAAAAAAAGGGTCTTCGGCGCGACGCGTAGCGATGTCAGCAATGTTGTTGTTGTTTTATTGAGGGTCATAAATTTTAAGTGTCAAAAATGCCTCGACTCGAGCTGCGAGGCTCGCGAGCTGTGCCTGCATTGTTGTTGCTACGGTCATAAAATGCCTCGACTCGACTCGAGCTGCTTGTGCGTTGTTGTTGCTAGTTGGCGCGAGTTAAGCGTGCATAATTGCTTGTGTGCGACTGCACGGCGCCGAATAAGTATGAGAGTAGCTGCTTAACTCCCAGAGTACAGGCCGCCCACCGCACAGTGTAAGATTTTGCCAATCTAGGGGGACTTTAAGCAAAAAACAAAATATTTTTAAGGTCAATGAGCTTTTAGAAGCCAATTTAAAAATGTTCAAATGTTACGAAAACAAGCAACAAAAAAAACAAAAAATTGTTGTTCAGAAAATAACGGTTCTTAAACCGGTGCATTTAAAATGCATGCAAAACTGCATCGGATAACGAGCTACAGTTGACAATGTTTAGTCTTTTCAATTGGATCGTGTGGTCACTGTGAGCAGTCAAATTTATTTTTCCTATAATTTTTGGATCATTATTGATTTTTAGCGATAAAAAGGTACTTTAAAGGTGGACTGGAAAATGTTTATTATTTGTTGGAAATAAGTGCCAAAAAGTAAGAAAATTTTTAACAATATTCAATTTTTGATAGAAAAAAACTACACGATTCAATCACATTCAAATCAACCAAAACATACATCGTTTGCAGAAAGTCATTCTGAATCAGGATCAGAAATAAAATTTTGCCCATATTTTGCCCTGGGGACTTCAATTTAGCAATGAGTAAAATAAGACGCGCAGAATTTTTCGAGGTTTGGTCAAGTACAGTAAGAGCCGTTAGGCTTAACTCACTCTTAGAGCACGCAGTGATGATTTTTTGCAATGATATTAATAATAATAAGTTAAAAATGCACTTATCAAACATGTGCCATGAATTTGAGTCTAGGTAGAGTAAATCTAGGAGAGATATATCCAGATATATGACCAATTATGCAAGTTGGCTTCAGGGCACAATAAAAGGTGTTGATTATAAGATTGATGTCCCGCCTTGAACCTCAAACCGTCAATTTATTATTTTATGGTCAATCTAGTGAAGAAAGTTAAGATTTAAGTTCAAATTTTGATTAAATTTGCAAAAAATAATTTCGCCCAGCCATTTTATCAACCTTTATGTTGTTTTTTTTTTAATTTAAAAAATTTTTAAAAATATGAAAACATTTTTTTTTTTCTCAATAAATATATTATCTTTAAAACAAAACAATTTTTTTATTTATTCGGCCAATAATTTTGAAGTTACAAGCAAAAGCATGAGCCTATAACAAAAATAATCAATTTAAAAAAAAAAATTTTTTTTTTATTATTAATTTTAAAAAAATAGTTTTTAATTGACTAAAATTAAAACAAAAAATACTAACCTGATACTTTTTTGATAAAAAATGTTGTTTATTTTTTATTGCGGTTTGTGTGCTAAAAAAATGAAAAATGTATGATTTTTTTCGTATTTTACGCCCTTTAAAGTGCCACGCCCACTTAAACTTTTAGTCCAAAAATTTCTTTGGGGGTATTCACGCATTCACTCAAAATTTCAAGTCGATAGCTTTCAAATTACGACTGCTATTGAATAAAGTCCCCCTAGATTGGCAAAATCTTACACTGTGCACCGCTGCAGTAGACAGTAGGTTGCAAGCACTTCAAATAGTGCTGAAAGTATCCACGATATAGTGGCATGCTTCTCTAACTCGAACTTCTATTCCAATATAATCCTTGGTCGTTAATTATAGTTATATACATTATAGTTACATACATTATGTCGTTAAGTCGTCGGAAAATACGTTTTCTTAATCCTGCGAATAGTTCCCTTCTTTAATTCGACTATTTCCTAATCGGATTTGACTCATTCCCGACCTTGGTTTTTTGACCAAAAAATAAAAGATGATCAAACAAAAAGCGATAATATAATACCAATTCCATGTTAATCGTTGCCAAGACTTTTGTTCCTTTGAAAATACTTGTAATTAAATAAATATAAAACAAGTAAATATAAAACAAGCGAAGTTTGAAGTTCGCAAAACTATAGTAAACCAAAAACTTTTATAAACAGTTTCTTATTTAATTGACAAGAACTTCATTAAGAGCACAAGCATGGAGATAAAATTGACTTACACAAAGCCTGGCTCTATAAAACATAAAAATACACATTCATACCCACGTACATGCTTACACACATGCATATCTATTTATATACACCTCATAGATTAATAACAGTGCATGGAGTGCATGAAGTGCATGAATCCTTTGATGCGTGATAGAATATTAATAAATTCTGCATGGGTATAATATTAAGGCGTTATATAAATTATCTTTGTGTTTATACTGTGTTTTAGGTGAAATCGATAAAAGACTACTATTGTGTAGCTGTTGTAAATTCGGCCTCGGCTTCTCTGTTGGGGATCGATGTTAGCGTTAGCAAGTATAGTTGCAGTTTTTAAATACTTATGCGCACGTAATAACATTAATTTAGAAACGATAAATTGAACAAATTTATTATTTTAGCACTAGATACGTCAATTTTTGAGAATTGATAAAAAACATAATATTTTTAATACAGCAATAAACTAGTGCAGTGGCGCAGAGGGGGATGTAGTTACTTATCGATACTTCGATATCTTAGCTGTGAGCGATATTTTATTAAAAATGTTTCCATGCTCACGCGTCTCACAGAGTTGATCGATAAATTGGACATACTTAAATTTCAATATCCTTTCTCCGATAACGTTGTTAAAATAATAGTGGGATTCCGGTAAACGTTTTTGATTTGATTTTGATTTGATTTTGATTTTTCAGTCAGCTGTTCACAGCTGCTCCATACAAAATTTTCAGTGTGCCCAGAGCAAATCAGGGAAATGTGGTCTTACTAATTGATTTAAAAAAACCAGCTCTGAGACTGATTATTTTTGCATTTTGATTTTCTTTCAACTCAAAACTGTGTCAGCTATGTGGCATATGGTGTTTGTTTACATTCTGCTGTCATATCAATATGGAGAACGTAAGTCTAATGCATTTAAAGTATTTGTAAATAAATAAATATAAAATGTTTGTTTAAATCTGCGAGTATTCAATAAAAACATAATCGAAAAGCAAACTTTCGTTTAAAACGCGTATAAATTTCCTTTTCTGGCTTTCTTTCGGCATTTTGTATACTTTTTAGTTGTCAATTAGCTGTTCGCCCAGGCTGTCAGCTGTTCACGAAATCAAAAAATAATCAGTGTACAAAAAGGGTCGTTCCGTCAAATAGTTTTGATTTGGTTAAAAATAATCATAATCAAATCAAAAACGTTTACCGGAATCCCACTAATGTTTGCTAAATTTCAAATAATCTAAATATGATGAACAATAATAACGATGAAAAGTTCAAATTTTATGATAACAGCTCGTTCGGTCATTTATTCGACATATCAAGCGTTTTCTCTGATCACCACTGATAAAGAATTAGCGTCAGCTAAATTTGTTATTACAGCATTTATATTTCTTAAAAGCTTAGGTCCGTGATGCATGTTATGCCATAGTCTAGTTAATTATGTGTGTTTGCGCACATTTAAATTTTGTATCTAAACAATCTGAGTTCTTTTCGATCAATTTCAACTTCATGTTGAGAGAAATTTTTATACTCAATAATAAATTAAAGTTGATGCTATAGAGAGAACCAAACATTTTTTAAACGATGTTTTTGACAGGCGTATATTTTTTGACTTATGAATGTTGCATGCTACTGTGTCTTTAAATAAAAGGGATAAGCAGTGTACCTCTTTTTTTTAATAACATATATATATTTAATGTTACATATGAATTCATTTTTATTATGTGTACAATTGGGACTTTTCTAGCTTCCATAATATCGTTTTTGTGCGATGGGAATGCCTCTAATTATATTTGTCATCATATGCATTTATGTAACAGGGCTGCTCTAAGTGATATCGTTTTGCCACCACAAAAACGTAGCGATAGTTTTACAGCTCCACAGCGACATAAAAAACATAAAAATAAGACTAAAATTTTTGAATTGTTAATAGTTATTGAGTGCAAAAGTAAAAGCATGTAAAACCCAAAATATAACACTAACGACTATAAAAAGAGTGTTAATATTATATGTTATCTGACGTTGACATACCCACTTCCCCCACCTCCGCCACGGCCTCGGTCAAAGAGCAGTTTAAATAATTTTCATTTATTACGAAACTTGGGAACACGCCTGCAGATGCATTAAAAAACAAAGCACGGACCGGCTTGCAATCCGGCAACTTCTCAAATAGCAGCATCAGAATGGCCATGCATTCGTATATGCGGGCCAACCCGAACCCGAACCAAAACCAAACAAACACAGTGAGCGTCAATTTGAGTCCCGATGAGATGCACAGCTTCCTGAAGGACAAACAGGCGTGGGAGCATGCAATATCGTTGTACCAGGGACCCGATCCACTTGACCATTGGTACAATTACATATGCTGGTATGAAAACCACGCTCACAGCGATCCCGAGCTCAAGTTTCGCGAGACGCTTGAGCGTTGTCTCACAGTTTATGAGCACAATGATTACTATCGGCAGGATGTGCGTCTAGTGCGTCTATGGCTCAAGTACATTGCCATGCAGACGGACCAGCTGCGATTCTACCAGGTGCTCTTCCAGCGCGGCACTGGTCGCCAAGTGGCCGCCTTTTACATAGGCTGGGCAAGCTACTACGAAGCGCGGGAACAGTTCAAGGATGCCGAAGCAGTATTTAATCTCGCCTTCCAGGAGAAGGCACAAAGCAATGCCGAGCTGCAGAATGCGCATACCAAGTTTACATACGTTCGTTCCTTGTTCTATCAGCAGCAGCAGCAACAACAACAACATCTACAGCAGCAGCAGCAACAACAACTGCAGCAACAACAACAGCTGCATCAGCCACCACCGCATGATGCATTGCAACAGTTGACCACATACACTCAATCGCATCACCCACAGCAGCCGCCACAAGTCTATCCTCATCCTACCCAAACGACACCTGCGAGGCTGCATCAGCTTCCCCAGGAGAACTTTCATCAATATCAATCGCATCCGCAAGAGCTCGCATATCATCCTCAACAGCATGCGCCGCCTCAAACGCACTATCAGCATCCAGAGCAGGTAATCTTCAAGAAAAGATCTCAAAAAAAAAAATTTAATTTGGCAACCATAATTATAGAAAATTGAATAGGAAATTTAAATTAAGGCAAAAAATTAATGAAAGGTTACATCGAAGATTTGATATTCTGTAGAGCCCAGCTTTACATTTTCGATCAGTCGTTCCAATGGGAACAATAAGGTATAGTAGTCCGATTTGAAAAATTTTTGGTCAGCATGTAGAAGACAACACCGATTGCATATTCTGTAAGATAAGTTGAGATGTCTCAATCGAAAGTATGAAAAAATCCGTTCAAATAAATTTAATCATTTAATTCTCAATTAGTTAAATATTGATCGATTTCAGATAAACAAAAAATTTAAATTATGCTATTGAAAAGAATTCGCACAATGAACTTAAATGTATTTTACTAACTAAACCCCAAATTCAAAGGGAGTGTGATAAAGCTTCTCCAATATTATTTATTTATTCACTTGACGGCAAAACGTCTGATTACCGATTAACGATTAGTAGTTGACCTAAAAGTGGCTGTTATAATTTTATTTCGGGGTCGTTTAATGAACTACTCCTATTAAAATGTCCATCTTTTTGCTTCCTTTTTAATGCTTATTTTGATTTTTTTAAATTGTATTCTTGATATTTGTTGTTTTTCACTCTTACAAAAATATTTGGTAAGCAAAGGAGTTCTTAAAAGAGTTTTCTAAAACTATTTGTTCTTTTCAGCCGCCACTGCCAATGCGCTATGAGCAACAGTTCCAGCATTCGGCGCCTGCAGCTGCACAGAACCAACAGCTTGGACATCCGCATTATCCAGAAACTCGGGTAGAGAACAGCAATATAGATACTTTAAATTGTGGCATTTGCATTTACTTTGCTTTTATTTGATTTATAGCCTGCCACACAGCCACATGCCCACTATGAGCCACCGCTGCAGCCACAGGCACAGCCGCAAATTGAGCAGGTGACGGCCACAGAAGATGCCATCGGGATGCCAGCGATTCAGGCAGAACCAGAGCCGGAGCCACAACCTGTTGCTGAAGCGTCGACGGAAATTGGTGGAATAAGGTTGCCGCGAAATTTTCATGCCTATGGCAGGAATAATCATGAGACGTGGAAGCCAGCGCTGACACTGGAGGAGCCGGATGATCCTTCACGGGTCTGTCATTATGCCAAACAGCTTGTTTATCCGGCGGGAGCAGGTGTCGAGTACAGTCCCGAAGAGCTATTGGCGCGTAAATATGCACATCTTTTGGAACAGCGGAAACAGTTGAAAAAGGAGAATGTTTATCCAGCTGGACAGCATCTTGAGGAACTGGAGCAGCAGCATCAACCACTATACAATTCCTACGAGTCTGAGAATTCATATTATATGACCGCAATGAATGGTGAAATCTTTGAACAGCATGCGAATGATGCTGATGAGCAAGAGGAGGATCACTCTGAGGCTAATGACGCTGGGGACGAGGCTGATCAGGAACAACAATCAGAGCAATCCGATGAGGAGTCGGATGCTGAGGAATCCGAAGAGGAGGACGACGATGACGATGACAATGAAGATGAGCCAGTGAAACAGCCATATACGAATGGCGTCGCGGCGGAAATGCAATTCCGGACACAAACAACGTTCGAGCAACAGAATCGCTCCATCAAGATGAAGTTTAAGAAGGAACGGACGCTAGAGAGCAGCACCTACAGTGCCTACACCATCGAGAGCATTTATCACCAGCAACAGGAATTGCCTGCACCCCCCGCACCACTACCCGCTACACCTAAGACGGCACAGGATTGGAGTGGAGCTGCAGCTGCAGCTGGAGTGCAACGCCAGCGTAATGGTGGCCATCATTTCCATCCGTATATGCTGGGACAAACGTCGACGCCAAAGAGCGCAGTCAATGACAATCGCCGGGCGCGCGTCAAGGCGAAACTAAGCAAGTTCCAGATGGAACCACGCAGCGATAGCAACTCATCCTGCTCCGTAGCGGATCAGGCGGCAAATGGCGTTGATGCAGTGCCTCCTCCAGCGGAAACAGCGCCCATACACAATGCTACCTTTAATGACAATGCCAACTTCTCATTCTCCAGTGCCGGCGGCTTGGATAATTCGAATAGTTCTCTGGCCCTTGCCGTGGGAAGGCTACATTTTCGTGATGCCTCACAAGTGACCAACAAAACGCTGCACAATCATAACAATAACAACAACAACTTGACGACACCAACGGCAACGGCGAGAACAACACTGAATGACTTTTCCACGTTCCAGGAGAACTCGTACTTTGCCACGCAGCACGATGCCGAGGCACAGGAGCGTCGTCTGTCCAAGGCCCTGGAGACAATTGCCCGTCATCTGGCCAAAGAAGCCATAGATCCGTTTAACAGTGAGCTATGCCGTGCATTTCTGGCCAAGCTCAACTTTCCGGGCGACGATGATGCTCATGCCAGCTACAAAGTTGTGCAAACACTACTGCCAAAAATATCCAACACTCGTACTCTGAATGTCCTCGATAGCGTGCAGTTTAACATTGACAAGGAAGTAGGACGTGGATCCTACGGATCCGTCTACAAAGCGACCGACAGTCGCACCGGCAACGTTGTGGCACTCAAATATCAAAAGCCTCCTAATACATGGGAAATCTACATCTGCGATCAGGTGAGCCAAGCAATATAATTATCTCCTTGAGAGCTACAAAAACTAAGACAAGAACATACGGGTAAAATTTAAGGAAAACAAGAAAAGGATTAAGCAAATGAGCATCATGAACAGTAGAAAAGATAACATGGATTTTTCTGACTCCGGCTGGAAATAAGAAATATTTGAATTTCATCTTTTGAATTATTCTAAATAAAAAAGGCCAGTATTTTTATAAAAATCACGGGATGTTTTATAAAATATTTTTTATTCTAAAAATGGTAAAGGTTCGATTCGATGGTATGATCCAGTTTAGTTGATGCAGTTCCCGAAACTGTTTATATTCCTCTTGATTTGACAAAAATTATTATTTTTTGTCTTTGAGCTTAACAGTAACTAATAACAATTAATAATCACTAACAAAAATTAAAAAAAATACAAAAATTTTTAATTATCTAACTTATTTTTATTTCAATTTAGGATCTTTTATTCAAAGTTTCAAATACTTTTAAAAGGGTTAAATGAGTTTGTCAAAAACGATGTGCAAAGTGTTTTTTTTTTAAGCTTCTGACTAATGATGAAAATTTCAACTGATAATCTAGTTTAAAATTGGATATTTAATCGCCAATAAAATAATCGAATTTTCGATTCATCGACAAAACTATACAGATTAATCAAATTTCCAAAGAAGTTTTTAGAAAATCAAAAGGTATAATATGTTTCAAAAAGCACAGTACGCTCTAGCTGAAAATATGTTTGTAAGGTCAAAACTCCATATAAAAAAAGGGCTGAAAACTGGCTAGAAATTATTTTGTAAGGCCATTTCTAAACCCCATGTACGCTGTGCCTAAATATGGGCAGCTCAGAACATTTTCGGGCGTTTTACTAGCATTACATTGTTTGGTAAACAGCTAGCAGCTTTTTTTTGACCTTTCAAAACATCGATTGAATCAGTGTTTCGACGAGTCGAAATCTTTTTGAGCAGAAATGGCGACCAAAAAGCAGCAAAATAAAAGCCGAATTGAGACCTTAGAACACAAAGAGCGAATTACACTGATTGAAGTGGTGCAACAGAGGCCAATATTGTGGGATTTGACCGATAAAAAACATATTGGGATTTTTATAGTTGATCATTTTTAATTTAATAATTAGGGTATTAGTCGCTGATACTACTTTTATCCTGTCCATTTGGTCATTTTCTCTTTTTTGTTGTTATCAATGTTATTTATTTGTTTGTTGTGCACAGCTGACACAACAAAACAGCAGCAAAACTCCAACAATCTCTCAACTTTTTAGTGATTTTTGGTATTACGCTGTCACACTGAAGCTTGTAAGCCCGACATCAAAACATCGAACATTTCGAGCGCCCAAATGAGAGAGCGTACTGTGCTTAAGAAATTGGGGTTTTTTTTTAATGGATATGCTACTGGTTGAAAGTTAAAAGATCGCTTAAGCGATCATCGATGTGGGTTTACATCGCCACTTCCGCGTTTTTTGAGTTATTTTTCGGTAAACAGTCGAACTTCCCTAACTCGAATCACCATTATCCAAAGAAAAAGTTCGACTTAGAGAGACTTCGACTTAGGGAATTATTTTTTTTAATTCCTTTAGCAGAAACTACAATTTCATTCATTCAGAAATACATTTCAAATTGCAAACTTATCTTGTTATTTTCAGCATAAACAGATTCCAGATTGTTCAAGACCTGTCAATATTCTCAAATGTAGCGTTTTTCGTTCCTTTTCTGTATCCAGAATAGTGATGTAAATTTGAGTGGAAACATCGATGTCGATGCTCATCGATGTTTTCAAAATTTAACATCGATGTTGGCTTATACATCGGGTCGAAACATCGATGCATCGACGTATGTCTAATGCTTGAAAACCATACCATTTTTAGAAGGAAACTAGAATTTCTCAGATTATTGAAGCTAATTTTCTTTTAAAAACGTATGCTTTCATAACATATTTAAAGTTTTAAACAGTTTTTACCTTAAAAGTATAAACACAAACTACAAGAGGTCTTTTTGATGACAACTTTGAAAAGACATATGTAAACCTTCTTGTAGCTATAGTATCTCTGACCAATTTAAATAAATTTACTCACTTAGGCATTGCAAACACTGCCCAAATTACTATAAACTCATTGCCAGAGCGGCGAAAATGGCGTATTGAAAGTGCGGCAGCCGATGCTTTGCAAAACATCGATGCATCGCCATGCCACATCGATAAATCGGCATCAACAAAAACATCGGAAAACATCGCGAAATATCGCTGAAAAAACATGCATTGAGCATCGATGTTTTTTTACATCACTAATCCAGAAGAAGTTCCCGATTCAAATGACACCATAAATAATTTTCTTATTTTTTTTAAATAAAACTGTTTTCGCTAAGACTTCATATTTCTCAGTCACTTCAATTTTTTTTGGTTCACTTACGAATTCCTTAACTAATAAGTTTGAATATTTAATAATTTAAATAATCTTGCGCTGATACGCTAACAAAGAAGTACATAAAGTGCGTCTTTTCTGAGGCTAATTCACCAGCCTATGTAATTGTTGATGCAATATTAATGCATCATATGTTAAAGTACATCAATATTACATATCCAAACGAGCCAGTAACAAAAGCATAAAACAGAAACGAAAAAAGATTTTAAACTTTATTGGGGATTTTCCCGAAAAATTCCACTTACAGAAGCACGGGACAATATTTTTGTTTGAGCTATAAAGAAATTCGACTTATGGAAGTTCGAGTTACGGAAGCAGATTTGTATGAAATTTGGTCAGTGAACGCTATTGCCACTCGATTTTGTTCGAGTTAGAGAATATTCGAGTTAAAGAAGTTCGACTGTATTTGTTTTGTTTTTTACCATTTATTTATGAAAATTCTTACAGGGAAATGTGTTAAGCAATCGATGCATTTCTAAGTAATGAATGTTTTTCTTTCTTTCTTAAAAAAAACAGGTGTTAAGGCGTGTGAAAGAGCCAGAGGTGCTGCCCGGATTGATGGACATTTCGACGGCGATAATAGCGCCCAATGCGAGCCTAATTGCTACTGAATTTTCGCCTTTTGGCTCGCTGCTCGACATCAACAACAAGATACGTCAGGCGACCACAAAGGTCATGCATGAATCCCTGGTGATGCACTTCTCCGCACAGATCTGCAACATTGTTGATCATCTGCATCGTCAGCGTATTATCCACGCGGACATTAAGCCGGACAACTTTCTGTTGATGCGTGTGCCAAGTGTGGATTCCGCGGAGCCGTCATTGCGTCTGATTGACTTTGGCTGTGCTATTGACATGTCGCTCTTCCCGGACGCCGAACACACAAAATTCCGCAAGGTGGTGCAAACAGATGGCTTCACATGCATCGAGATGCAGGAGGGTCGTCCATGGTCATACGAAACGGATCTCTTCTGCATTGCCAGCACGGTGCATGTCATGCTATTTGGCGAGTACATGCAACCCCAAAAACGACCCGCCGGTTGGGAGATTCGTCAAAAATTGCCACGGTATCTGAAGAAGCACGTGTGGTCCAAGTTCTTCAGCGATCTGCTCAACATGCAGGCGGATAAGCTGCCCCAATTGCAGCCGATGAGAAAGATCTTTGAGGAGGAATGCTATCGCATGGACTCGGAATTGCAGAAACAAATACGCACCTTATCCAATATCCTGCATCGGCGATAACTAGACTCATTACAAATATGCATCATTTTCATTGTTAACGTTGTCCGTTATAGCCACGTTTATAGTTTCAACTCATTCGCATTCGTCTCAGCTGGAGAAATTGTTTGAATTAATCAATTTAATAATGCAATCTTCAAAAAATTTAAAATTGTATTCTCTATTTATTACACTTGACATATTTAATGTTATTTTGAGAACAAACATATACTTTTCATGTTTTCGAGTCAAACTTTAAATATTTAACTTTCTCCATGAACTTTACAACATAAAAATAAACTTAAAATATTAATATATATTTTGAAACAAACATTTCATGTTTTCAAGTCAAACCCAAAAAAAAACATATATTATCTCTTGAGCACAAACAAAGTTAATGGTTTAAAGAGAAATTAAAGTAGTTTCTTTTGGAAACAAATTGTTCATATTTTTAAATTAAATTAATTAATTTCCATTTAAGAACAATCCAACTTTTCATGTTCTCATAAAATTTAATTGTCTTTTAAATACAAACAATCTTTCAACGTTTTCCAGTCAAACTTAATACATTAAAATTACCTTCAAGAACAATCAAACAGTTTAAATTCCTTTTAAGAGCTTTCCATATTTTCATGTCAAAGTTAAACAGAAAGTTTACGTTTATTTCAGCCTTACTTGATATTTTATTATATACAAAATTTAGATTTGTATCAGAATAAAAAAGAACAAGAAGATAAACAGAGAAAATCCTGATTAAACAATATGATACCAAAAGAAATGTTTTTTTAATTTTGATTAATCAATTCACTTTGTTTTGTGTAATTAATTTAAATGCATACACATAAATAGTTAACAAGTAAATAACACTATCTTTATAATTGGTAAAAAAAAGTAATGGAAAATAATTTCTCTCCATATTTGAAATGCGTTTCTAATTAAAGTTTGACTTAATGATACTTTCAATTCGACCTGAAACACTAGTCAAGAGATATAAACTTGATTTGTCAACGAATTCTCACTCCCATTCATTATACTATTCATAATTTTGAAAATAGTTTTCAAACGGACCACAAACTAATTAATTGGCTAAAACCTTTTTTACTTTGTTAAAACATTTACTTAATATGTAAATATTGCGCACAATTTTAAAATGTTTTGTGCGAAAAATTATCAAAGAGAAGAGAAATAATATTTTCAAATTTTCAAATTGTACAGAGGAAAATGCATAAAATGAAAATTGCAAGAAAAGTTAGGATCGTTTAACGTAATGTAAAATAAAAAATATTGTAAGATTTGCTGTAATATTGAGTAATATATATATGTATGATTAACTTTAAATGATAGAGAATAATAAAAATTGAGGAAATGTTAAATGAAAAGTACAAAAAGAAAGAAAAGAAAAGAGAAAATCATCGTGGTAACCCATTTTCGCGTAAATGAAATGCAAATGCCAGAAAAACGAATCGAAACTCACAAAGTAAGTGCAGCATGCAACAAGTAACAAGAGCCGTGTGGCAGCAACAACAACGACAACAATCATGAGCAACAATGCTGCGCTTGACCCACTTTTCCTTTTTGCCAACAGGCAACGGTAAACGGTAAACAATTTCCACCGAGCAAGCGACTGGAAAAAGTTGCAACTTTTCATGCAACTCACAAGCACACACACACACACACATACATACACACATAATCTGCAAGCGACACAAAGTCAAAGTCGACGCCGTCGTTAACGTTGACGTCGACGCTGGCAGCGCTGCAGCTGTTGCGCCGTCACTGTCGAAGCCAGTGTTGACAACTTCGGAGAAGTAAAAAGAGCTGTTTAATGGAGGAAAAGCTTGAAAAAAGCTAAGTTTTCCACATCAAAAGAAATGAAAAACTGATATCCTTTCGTTTTTCTTATTGTATACATTTTCAGCAGCAGGAAAACGTGCTACATTTAGTCAAGTAGCTCTTTTGACAAATTCAAAAACTCGCTTATTTTAATTCGAAAAATAAACCTTTTCTGGGGATATTGTTCTTTTTCAAGTTCATTAAAAAATAAAAGATTAACAAGATTATTGCGCCCAGCTATATTTTTTATCAAAACAGTTACTTGACATACTGCACATATATTTTTTGTTATTGTAAAGAAAAGGCTGATAAAAGGATTTCCACTGACCATATTTGACGGGAAAAGGACTGTTGCGGCAACATTGGTGGAAGCGACCATGCGCGATTGCAGTTGCATTCGCATTCGACTCTGACTCTCGCCAAGTGAAAGTAAAGTGGGACAAATGTAATTATTATTGCTTCTAGTAACCGTAACCGAGTTAGAAGCCTACATTGCAGTTGGAAAGTTGGCAATGGCGGAGTCAACGTCGACGCCAACGACAACGACTTTTACACAATATTTTATTTAATCAAATTGCAAAGAGAAAATTGCAGCAAATGCTAGCAACTGCAACAGGCAAATAATGCAACGCGAAAACTTTCTATTTTTTGTGTGTCGGCTTTGACGTCAACTTTGATTGCAACTGCAGCGCTCACATGTACTCTCATTTTACATAAATGCACTCACACACACACACACACACACACATACATTTGTACATGCATAGGCGCATAAGCATTAGGTGTTTTGCGAATTGTTGCATGCATGAATTAATGAGTGTGCCCCAGTTTACAGCGTTGGCGATTGGCTTTGAATTTGAGTGACAAACTAATTTGCCATGTGTGTGTTTGTGTGTGTGTGTGACCAAAAGAATTGAAATCAGTTTGGGAAACAGAGCGCATAACAATCAAAAGTTTCTTCGATCAGGACTTGACTATCGATAAAATTTCTAATTGGAACAGTAAAATACTCAGGCATTTTGACATGCGTCCATTTTTTTCTCTACATATTCATTGTAACAATATCCTTGGGTTAGGGAAATCTTCTATAATCTTCTTTATCTTCTTCATAATATTCGATCTCACAATTTATAGAATTAAATAACTTGATCTAGATAGGATCACTGATTCGTTTTTGACCCATTACTGTTATTTTCGGTATTTTTGTATCCTAACTAGAGATGTCAGAACAGCTTTTCCCGTCGAGTCTGGCTTTATTAAAAAGGGTGAATACGTGGATAATTCAAAAACAATTCGGTTTTTTTTTTGGAATATTCTATGACTTTCCGCTTTTTAAAAAAAAAAAATTTTCAGACTTTACATCATATTGATTCGACTATTATAGTGCATGGTTAGACAGCTCGAAGCTTAAAGCCTGACAGTTTTTGAAATGGGGTATTTCTGTAAAAATGAAGTAATTTTCAACAACAGAATTTACTAAAGCTCAAATTAAATTAATCAAAAAATCAGATGACGCTCTGCTTACATGTACTATATGTTTCTCTACATACACTTAGTAATGCTATATTAATAAATAAAAAATAAAATATATTTTGAAAACACTTAAAGTTAAATCTACTCATAATTTAAACATTTGACATTTGACGTAAATTCCGTTTGAATGATACAAAACTTTCCTCAACCCATTAAATACCCATTGATAATTTAGAATTTTTGTAAAAGTCTACTTTTGAAACTTCTTTCCTCGGGTTAAAATAAAAAATGTTTTGATACAAAAAGTTTCTCCAAACAATTGTTACAGTGTTTTAAAATTTTTTTTTTTCAAAAATCTCTTTGGCAATATTTTTTATGATTTTTTGAAAATTGCTAAAATATCTACTTTCGACACTTTTTCCTTCTTTTTTTATACAAAACAGTAATCTGTATCACACGGAATTAAAATGAGTTAGTTTAATTTATGAATAGATTTAACTTTAAGTTTAGTCAAAAAAATATGTCGACCAGCTGTGAATGTACATATCCCATAAAAAAACCTCTTTACGAGGTAAAAGTCTAGTGACGAAAACATTTTCATGCCCCAAAATTTCTGATATCCAATTTTGTGACGAATAATATTAAGTTTTACACATAAATTATTTTAAACAAAATTTTGGCACCCGGCACATTGCGCTAAAATGTTTCAATTCTAATACTAAATAAAACTCACTGTTTTGCGCAGTGCCGAATGCAAAAATTTTGTTTAAAATAATTTATGTGTAAAACTTAATATTATTCGTCACAAAATTGGATATCAGAAATTTTGGGGCATGAAAATGTTTTCGTCACTAGACTTTTACCTCGTAAAGAGGTTTTTTTATGGGATATCAGAAATTTTTGAATAAGACATCAGAAATTTTAAAATTGCAATATTTGATGTGATTTGTTGTGTAGATTTTTCTTAAATTGTCAAAATGTGGGAAAAAATACCTTATTTAACCTGTAACTGTTTACCCTTATAATTAAAAAAAAACTTTTAAGGTATGTCTAAGAGCTCTTCGAATTACCTTTTCAACGACATATAGATCGCATCTGTAGCTTCTATCATTTGGATGCTATGGGGGCTTAAATTTAAGCGGTTTTTAGCGATTTCCCGCTAAACTAGCGATTTTTCGAAAAAGTAGAACAAACGATTTTATATTTTTGATTATAAAATAATTTATATGCCGCAAAAAGAATTCACCACTTGCAAGCAGTTTATTTCCGCATTACGCTGCAAGCAGTGTACATACTGCATATGTACATGCAGTAGTGTAAAGGTAAAAGGTATATTCAGTTAATAGGTAATATCTTGTCCAAACGAATTTTGACAGATACGTGTTATATGTCAAAAAACGCGGAATCAAATTGCCCATAACATATAACATATTTTAAAGTGATCTCATGTGTAGATTTTTCTTAAATCGCCAAAATGTGTAAAAAAATACCTTGTTTCACCTGTAGCCGTTTACCTTTTTACTTAAAAGAAAAACTTTGAAGGTATGCCTAAGAGCCCTTCAAAATACCTTTGCAACGATATATAGATCGCATCTGTAGCTTCTATCGTTTGGATGCTATGAGGGTTTAAATTTTAGCGGTTTTTAGCGATTTCCCGCTAAACTAGCGATTTTTCGAAAAAGTCGTAGAACAAACGTTTCTATATTTTTGAGCGGGAACAAAGTCCTCATTCAAACTTTTAAGCTAAATCAACGATTTGATCCATACAAACAAACAAACAAACAGACAGACTGACTTTTCATCTCGTTTTGAGAAGGGCACCAAAAATTTCAAAATTAATTATCTTCTGAACCAGTGATCGGATTTTGATGATCGAGGTGTCATTCGACGCGTAATTTTGATTAGAATAGTTAAAAATTAAAAAAAAATTCAGAAAGGCTCCAACGGCCCCATTAGCTCCAATCATTTAAATTTAGCCCCTCCCACTTACACCTGTTTATCTCACGAACCAGGTGAGTTTCCAAAAGTCTTAGTATGCACATTTGTAAGTTAAGTTAATACCTTTCGATCGGTATATAACTCGACCTGATCGGACAGTCATAGCAAATTTTCCATTCTTCCTGTGTATATATGCTAGTCGCCTTCGCACCCTTCGTGCTGCTTTCGTCACTAGCGCGGACTGCCGTCCGCAGTGATACATTTTATTTAACATGTAGTTTCAAATTTAATATTAGCTTTTATACATTTTACGTCAAAATAGCTTTTCAATAGCTATCAAACACCCTATTTAGACATAAAAAAACGGGACTGAACATTAATAAAAATTATATTTTAAATATGTTAAAATGCATAACAAAATCTCGGTTTTTTAGCTTTTTTGTTTCCCAAAAGTTGGTAGCACTGATCTTGTCAAGTTCACCCACTCGATTATAGATCTAATTCTTGCTCTTTTTAGAATCGATATTTTGTCCAATAAAATCACTCTTAGTTCGATTGAATTGCCTTTGAATTGTTCTTTGTTTATGTTCCTTGAAATTTTGAATGAAGTTTTTTAAGAAACTTTGAATCTATTCATCCATAGCGCATTTGCAGTCAACGATGATGTGGGCGCACACAGGATATCTCGTAGTCGTGTTCGTGTTGACCACAATTACTCAACTTGTTTTCATTTAAATTTTCGATTAGCACGTGAAAGAAGGTTTCACCCACATACTGTTGAGTTGCCCCTCGCCGCCTTTATTGGCCATTTGATGGTCATGACCAACTTAGCGCGTTTGTTGCTGTTTCCACTTTTCTCTTGCCTCTCTGTGCAAGGCATGGGTAATACTTACTATGCAACGCCAAAGGAAAAATTGCACAGCAACGTGAAACTAAGAAAATGGTTAAGTAATTTGCAGTGAAAAGCGACGAGAAGTTTGAGCGTTGGTGAAATTAGCTTTTATTGCACTGTCTGCCTATTATACGTTAGCGAAAAGAGTATTTTGATTTTGTCACACGGTGTGTGACACATTATTAAAACTATAGATGAAGTAACTGCTGTGACAAATTGACAAAATCAGGGGTTTTATATTTTATTTTAAAAAAATATCTTATATTAAACCCAACATATAAAATATTTTATTTTTTGCTTCTTCTTGAACTATTATATACTATAACAATACAAAAAATAGGAAACTAAAACGTTATATTTAAAATAAAATATTTTATGAGCATTACCACGCAAACTTGAAAAAAATGTCTGTTATTTTCAGGCTCTGTAGATTTGAGGTATCCAATATCTTAGCAATACACATATAAGTGGTTATTGACATGCAGATAGAAAAATGCTATAATCTACAAAATTCAAGATAGTGAAATTCAAGCGAAACCGATTTCTGTGGCACCCCGGAATATTTGAAATTTATTAATTTTAGACCAAAAAATAATTATTTGGTATTCTATATATATTTTTATTGTTTAAGTTTATGAAAGTATGTTTTTTTCTTAGATCTTTAGTGGGAACAACAAGTTCAGATGGTTCAAAAAATCTTTTTTTCAAAACGAAATTTCCATTAGTTTTTCAAATGCGCCACAAGTACTCAACCTTGATTTTAATCGTCAATGGACACTAGCCTCTAACTTCACTACTACCGGCGGAAATGGCTTTGAAACTTTAATGTGTTGTTTAAAATAGGATTAAACTATCCTCCATGTTTTAACGAATTCTGATTATCCTTTCTCAGTCGAATTTCGGCCTCCTAAACTGGTTTCGTCCCTTAATTATAATTTAGCAACCCGCAATTATACTGCGCCAAATTTGTCCAGTATTATAAAGTGATATATGAATAAATTAGATCATTGAAGTCTCATTAAAGATTATGAAACAAATTTATCAAGAATTATGTATATTTTTAATAATACTTTAATACTCGGTCTTATAGCCCAAAGATTAAAATTTTACTAAAATTAGGGAAAAACTTAATTTACCTGCTTAATCATTATTATTATTATAATTTTCTATTCATATGTAAATTGTTAAAATTGGTGACTTTCCTCGAAGCGCTCATATGCCCATATAGCGCGCTCAGATATTAGCTACTACGTATTTGGAACTATTCGTAAGGGTATTAAAATCTTTGACAAATGAAGGAAAAATATATTTTTTGCTTTCTTTGTTGTTGTCTTTGTTATTGGTGTTGCATTTGGCACACATAATGCGGCTGCTGCGATCCACATCCGTTAGCAGTTGTAGCCGCAATTTCAGCTGCAGCATTGCATGTTGCAGTTTCTGTTGCAGTTGCAGTTGCAGTCGCTGTTGATGCTGCAGTTGATGCATTAGAAAGTTTCAGCTCGACTGTGGCAGCTTTTCTTTTCCCCCACCCGCGCACTAAGCCAGATTCAGATACAAGCTGTTTGCCTAGTTATTCATATGTACTCATACATTCATACCGAATCACTTATTATACTCAATTGTTTGCCCGTTTCAAATACTCGTACAATAATGATAAAAGATTTCAATCAATTTTAACTCATCAAGTTCAATCTTTGTGTTGTTCGGTGAGAGTTTCAGGGCTAAATAGCAAAAAAAAAAAAAAAAAACCAGAGTAATACTGTTTTAAATAACAAACAAACAATTTAAACAATAATAAATACAGTCGAACTTCTATAGCTCGAGCTTCTGTAACTCGAATTTTCTACAATTCGAACTTAATCGAGTGGCAATAAGCCTATTAATCTTAACAGAAAGAATTCCCTAAGTCGAAGTCTCCATAATTCGAACTGTTTCTTTGAATAATATTGATTAGAGTTAGGAAAGTTCGACTGCATTTAAATAAGTATAATAGTACGGAATATCCTTTTAAATAGTTTTTTTAATGCTTAAACTAAAAATAGCAAAGTATAATAACCTAACTTTTGACTTGATAAAAAAAATATTTATATTCTCTTCGGCATTTAAAGCATTTTGAAGGCAGTTTCTAACGATATCATTTAAGAATTATTGATAATTTGTTTAAATATCCTTGGTGGCTGATGGTTTTTCCTTTATTTTTTATACATCCTGGATCACACATCATGCAACAATCATCTATTTCATCCTACACATATCCTATTAGTGAATGTCTCTCCAATGCTTCTTGGAACAATACAAATAGGATATCTTAGAAAAAAGAAGCTAGTTTCACTATAGGTTAATCTTTGAGTCCGATTATAGACCAACATTCGCCTAAAAAGTGCTTTAAAATAAAAGAAAATACTCTGATTTTAGAATTATGTTTTTTTATTTAGATCCTGTCCTAAAATGGTATAAGCACTCTATTAAGCTGGCTCAAGGTGCTGTGCCAAATTGTTTCTTGAAAAACTTCCGAGATTATTTTTCGACTGTGATGAAATTTTTAGGATACATTTGTACTTAACTCATGGATCTAACTCTAAAATTGCTAAGTAATTTCCAGGGATCGCAAATAAGAGCGATAAACTTTTATTTTCAATTTATATTTAAAAATCATAGTATAAAAGTTATTTTTCAATTTGTAATATAAAAATTAAAAATAAAAGTTTTTTTTCTATATTTATGTAAATGTCTTTTGAGCCGGACGGTGCACAGTGTAAGATTTTGCCAATCTAGGGGGACTTAATTCAATAGCAGTCGTAATTTTAAAGCTATCGACTTGAAATTTGAAGTGAATGTTTGAATATCCCCTAAGAAATTTTTGGACTAAACTTTATAGTGGGCGTGGCAGTTTTAAGGGCTTAAAATACGGAAAAACCAGAAATTTTTCATTTTTTTAGCAAACAAATCGCAATAAAAAAAAACAAAATTTTTTATCAAAAAAGTATCAGGTTAGTATTTTTTGTTTTAATTTAAGTCAATTAAAAACTATTTTTTTAAAATTAATAATAAAAAAAATTTTTTTTTTTTTTTAAATTGATTATTTTTGTTATAGGCTTATGTTTTTGCTTGTAACTTCAAAATTATTGTCCGAATAAATAAAAAAATGGTTTTGTTTTAAAGATAATATATTTATTGAGAGAAAAAAAATGTTTTCATATTTTTCACAATTTTTTAAATTAAAAAAAAAACAACATAAAGTTGATATAATGGCTGGGCGAAATTATTTTTTGCAATTTTTTTTCAAAATCTGAACTTAATCTTAACTTTCTTCACTAGATTGACCATAAGATAAAAAATTTACGGTTTGAGGTTCAAGGCGGGACATCAATCTTATAATCAACACCTTTTATTGTGCCCTGAATCCAATTTGCATAATTGGTCATAAATCTGGATATATATCTCCTAGAATTACTCCACCTCGGCTCAAATTCATGGCACATGTTTGATAAGTGCATTTTTAACTAATTATTATCAATATCATTGCAAAAAATCATCGCTGCGTGCTCTAAGAGTGAGTTAAGCCTAACGGCTCTTACTGTACTTGACCAAACCTTGACCAAAAATTCTGAGCGTGTTATTTTACTCATTGCTAAATTAAAGTGCTCAGGGCAAAATATGGGCAAAATGTTATTCCTGATCCTGATTCAGAATGATTTTCTTCAAACGATGTATGTTCTGGATGATTAGAATACGATAGAGTACAGTTAGTTTTTTTCCATCAAAAATAGAATATTGTGAAAAATTTACTTACTTTTTGGCACTTATTTCCAACAAATAATAAAAATTTTGTAGGTCGATTATAAAGAACCTTTATATTGCTAAAAATCAATAATGATCCAAAAATTATAGGAAAAATAGTTTTGACTGCTCACAGTGACCACACGATCCAATTGAAAAGATTAAACTTTGTCAACTGTAGCTCGTTATCCGATGCAATTTTGCATGCATTTCAAATGCACCGGTTTAAGAACCGTTATTTTGTGAACAAAAATTTTTTGTTTTGTTTTGTGCTTGTTTTCGTAACATTTGAACATTTCTAAATTGACTTCTAAAAGCTCATTGACCTTAAAAAACATTTTTTTTTTCAATTAAGTCCCCCTAGATTGGCAAAATCTTACACTGTGCGGTGGAGGGGTGGAAGGTCAACATCGCTCCGACTCTCCTTGGTTTTGCTTTTGTATATATGTATGTACATGTAACTTGTGGAAATACGCTTTCCAGTTCAAAAGATATTAAATATTTTTTTCAAGTTTTATAATAAAAATTTAAGAATATTTTGTATTGGGCAAAATTTTAATGATTAGAGCTAATGGGGCCGTTGGAGCCTTTTTGAAATTTCGTTGAATTTTTCACGATTCTCATCAAAAATACGCGTCGAATGACACCTCGATCATCGAAATCAGATAACTGGTTCGAAAAATAATTAATTTTGAAATTTTTAGGGGCTTTCCGAAAATGAGATGAAAAGTCAGTCTGTCTGTTTGTCTGTTTGTTTGGATCAAATCGTTGATTTAGCTTAAAAGTTTGAATGTGGACTTGTTCCTGCTCAAAAATCTATAAACGTTTGTTCTACGACTTTTTCGAAAAATCGCTAGCTTAGCGGGAAATCGCTAAAAACCGCTAAAATTGATCTATATATCGTTGAAAAGGTATTTTAAAGGGCTGTTATGCATACCTTTTAAGTTTTTTTCTAAAGTACATAGGTAAATTGCTACAGGTGACATAAGGTAGTTTTCCCCACATTTTGGAGGTTTTCGAGAAAACGCCGCTAACGATTATTTTAAAATTTCAATATGTTTTAGTTTATAAAATTTCCCGTTTTTTGATATATGACACAAAAAATTTTACCGATAGGTTTGGAAGATATAACCTATTAGCTGAATATATACGTTTTACTTTAAATTGGAATAGGGCAGCAGCAACAAAGTGTCATAGCAGCCAGAGTTTGAGAGTGCTGATAGATTTTGCGATTGACATGTGTGTTCGTAAAACGAACTAGTGCTGCCAGACAGTTTGTTTTGGCTTGTACAAACAATAAACAAAGTTGACAAGTTATACTGTCAAAAAATTTTGAAATTTTCAGAATTTCTGATGTCTTATCAAAAATTTCTGATATCCCATAAAAAAACGTCTTTACGAGGTAAAAGTCTAGTGACGAAAACATTTTCATGCCCCAAAATTTCTGACATACAATTTTGTGACGAATAATATTAAGTTTCATATATAAATATTTAAAAAAAAAAATTTTGCATTCGGCACTGCGTAAAACAGTGAGTTTTATTTAATATGAAGAATTGAGACATTTTAGCGCAATGTGCCGAGTGGCAAAATTTTGTTTAAAATTATTTATATATTAAACTTAATATTATTCGTCACAAAATTGGATATCAGAAATTTTGGGGCATGAAAATGTTTTGGTCACTAGACTTTTACCTCGTAAAGAGGTTTTTTTTAAGGGATATTATAAACTTTCCACCACTTAACATGGAGAAATTATAAGGGCAAAAGTTGAAAACAAGCGGAAAAGGATAAAGTCGAGTTACCGACTTTAGGATACCCGTTACTTACCTGAATAAAAAAACATTTTTTATTGCATGCATTTAGGAACTTACAATGGACGGACTGACGCTCACTTGGACGGACAGACGGATGCACGGACTGACAGACGGAGATGGCTAAATCGACTGATCAAGAATATATATACTTTAACGGGTCGGAGATGTTTCCTTCTCCCTGTTACATTCATTGCAACGAATACAATATACACTTTTACTCGTTTTTTAAGTGACTGGTATAAGTACAATATACATTTTTGAATACACATAATTCCAAACTTGCTATCTTGTTATTATTGTACTTATACGTACCAAAAGTATCCATAAATCTGAAATCCTCTTGAAATCGGGAATGCTATTAGAGAGGTTACATAAAGTACAACTGAGGACATGTACTGTAGTTAGACATCATCATTCCACAGGATTCAGGGCAGAGACACGAACTCGTAGTCTGTTGACCGTGCCAAGGACCTTGCTCTTGCTTCAGGTTCAGATTAAAGACACATGACCAAAAGCCCAGTCGCAAAAAATACCTACACAAAACATCCTAAATACATAGTAAGTATGCATATAAATATTTTATATTTGGTGTTGTTGCTTTCGTAACTCGGCAAAGTCCGACGGTCTCCCGAAATTACAAAGCCCTTGCGGAGTCGCTGAGAGCCGTCTGAGTCTGATGAACCGCCCCCACACTCCCCAAATAGGGGGGTGACGCTTCCGTCGCTGCGACTCACCAATCCCAAAAGTGAAAGGTTATTATAACAATAAGGAGCAGCCGTGGCCAGTGTCTGGGCCAAGTCTAATAACCTTTCCCTTTCACTGCGCACGGCAGACACAGCAGACAGCGCGCACATCCAGAACAATAACAAGGACAACACCCCTGCAAGCTACCCCTACCCCTACCCCTTCCCGTACTCCTTGTAGGGAAGAGGGACGCCAGTCGTGCATACATATATACCCACACTCACATGCAAACTCGCACACATAGACAGTGACTCACAGCTTATTTCAAACCAGGACCTATCAACTTGAATCAGCTATAACCACGACTGCCACTTCATGAAAACATTTCGTAACAATTTTTGAAGAATGAAAGATGAACCATGCTCAAATGTACCTTATTTTTTACTTACTACGCCTCAATTTGTTCAATGTCTACTTTAGAGGGCTGATGTCTATTTGAGATATATTTCTAATTAAAATTCATAGAAGCTTATTTCAATATCAACGATATCAGTCAGATTGTGATTTTTTGTGACTTTCTTTTGTACTTGTGATAAAAGGACTTCTTACGTTTTCAAAGTAAGTAAATAAATATCTAAGATTATTTTAAAATGTTAAAATTAATTTTATTTAGGTCCGTTTTTCGAAGTATTTGTACTTTGCGTTTAGACTAAACTAAACGTTAACTCATAGTAACTATTAAACCAAACTAGAGATGGACACGGGCCTGTTCGGGCTTCGTGTCCCGCGGGCCTCTTCAAAAAACCCATGGGCTTCGTGCATGAAAATCGGAAACGAGAATTTTTTCTCTGTGCGGGCCCGGGCCTACGCAAAAAGCCCGAAGTCCGGTAGGCCCGAAATGTCACAATTTAACACATAAGTGCTTTTCAAATCCCTTGATAACAAAATTTCTGTAACAAGTCACTTGTGGTACGCAGAAAAATGAGCAAAGAAAAAGTTTAAGACGCAGCTTGTAGAAAAGGCTTAAAAATACAATATGTATCTAAAGAAAAATAAAGAAATAATAATTTAAAAAAAAACTGTTTTTAAATGGCAATATCGGGCTCGGGCCGGGCTTTTTGAAAATTTCACCGGGCCGGGCGTGGACCGGGCCTCAAAGATTTGTTTCAGGCCTTTAAAAGCAGCCCCGTGCCCATCTCTAAACCAAACTGTTACTTAAACCAAACAAGAAGGAAGGAGATGAAATTTTGCTACGAAGTTTTTATTTTTCGTACTAAGTTTGATTCGAGCTTAATTAAATTTACTTACTTTTACTTTATTTATATAAGAGTTTACACAAGTCTACTAAATAAGCTACCATTTTGAAAAAGTGATCCACGGTATTAACGAAATAAGGGTACCATAAATTATAAATCTATTTATTTTTGAATACAGTCGAACTTCCCTAACTACAATCACCATTATCCACGAAAAAAGTTCGAGTTAGGGAGACTTCGAGTTAGGGAGACTTCGAGTTAGGGAGACTTCGAGCTAGGGAAGTAGAAAAAACTAAAAATAATTAATGCATTCTATAATAGATGTTAAATATTATGTTTGGTATTGCCATCCCTCTGGTACCATTTTTCTCATAGATTCGATCAGCTTTCCAATCACCTCTAGCGTAGATCTGGCCCCATTGAAAGATATTTTAAGTTTATTCTAGGTGCTGGTTGAAATAAGCTGTGAGTCACTGTATGTACAAGCAACGGTTTCGCCGCGATACTAAGAACATTTTCCCGTCTGCCGAGAAAATACAAACAGTAATTTTACATTGTATGTAAGAACTTACATATTTATTTGTTCGCGTTAAGTGTAAATGTATTAGTGTTCGGTTGCAACTATCCCGCAAGTCTCCCATTTGCCAAAGGACGTCCTGCATGCGGGGGTTTGTTTGTACATAAGCACAAACTTACCTATACATAGCCATAAGCTCGAGCAAACGAGGCGTAGCGTGCATCCTGAGAATGCGAACGTGAGCAATAAGAAGTAGACAAGCAGACATTGTGCAGACGGAGAGAACCTAAGAACGAGAGAGCGAGAGGGACTTGCACACTGGAACGAAAGTCATATTTCAGCAGGGCAATTGTCAAACAATCGACGGCATGACGAATGCTGAATTCCCATTCAATGATATTTGCTTAACTAACTCAAAGAAGCAGGTCTATGTATACCTACACATACAGCTGTGCTCATAGAAATAACTAGCAGTGCAGATGCCCTGCACCTGAACTGGCCAATATCAAAATGGCGTAATATTCTTTGGACAGAAGAGTCCAAATGGTGTTATTTGGCGGAATAGGCTCTAGGCAGCATGTCGGTCGACCCCCAACACGGAGTATCTTCCAAATTATACGGTCAAGACTGTTAAGCACGGTGGCCACTTCAAATATGCACTGCTATTTTTGTGAACTCAGCTTGTATATATTTATTCTATTATTAATGTAATTCTAATTATGTACATACAGTCGAACTTCCCTAACTCGAACTTCCCTAACTCGAAGTCTCTCTAGCTCGAACAAAATTGAGTGGCAATACTAGGCAATTTTCATACAATTCTACTTCCCTAACTCGAAGTCTCCCTAACTCGAACTTTTTTCGTGGATAATTGTGATTCGAGTTAGGGAAGTTCGACTGTATTTATATATTTTCACTAGATTTTTACCACTGTAGAACGGTCGTTGCCTCTCTGGCAACCAAATGTCATTGGACGACGCCGGCAAGCTTAACCTTGAAAGTTTAGCTTCCAAGTGGGCAAAAAAAGGACGAGCAAGAATTGAGAGGCAGATGCATAAATGGGGAGAGCGAGACAAGTAGAGAGACAGGAAAAGTGTGAGAAGTTCAAGAGTAAGCAGTCGTTGGTCTTTCAGCTGAGTCACAGTCGTGGGTTCATCATCAATTTTCGACAAGCATTACAAAATTGATGACAATACTATTTACATAAACACATGCATACGTAAATATCGTAGATATTTGCGTTTGTCAGTATATAGAAATGGAAATTAAAGCAAAAGATCGCTGTGGAGCAAGAAATGAGAACACAATATGTATGCGGCCAAATTACCAAGTCAAAGAATAGACATTCAAAACATAGCGCAGCATATCAATTGACTTGGCCAAAATAAAAAGAGAAAGCGGGCCTCCGCTAAAAGAACACTAAGCACCAGCACCAAAACGTTGAGATGGGGACAACTGGCAGCAACACGAACGACCAACATAAAGTTACTACCAACGACAGCAGCAAAAAGCAACGGCAACGGCAACAAATAATGAAACTGGGTCGGCACATTGCTGCGCCCGTTTCAAGCGAGCCCGGCTCGTTCGAACATGTTCGATGTTGTTAGTCCGAGTCAAACTCGTCTGACAGTGCAGTTTTTGTATAATTGGACAACTTGACCATGCATGTACTGAATTGATCTTTGCGGAGCACAAAGTCTCCCTCTGCCGCCTTTGAGCTCTGCAGCAGGAACTCTCTTAGAACGCAGAGCACAAAGCGCGTTGTGGCCGCAGGAAGAGCGGCAGTTTTATAACACGCCTTCTTGGCATTTGTTGTGTGGTTTGCAAGCAATAAACAAAATCTGAAATATAAATAAAATAACGAAAAAAAAACAAATTAATGCACAGGTACACGTGTGTATGTAAATATGTATGAATGTGTGAAAGCAAATACAGACACAAAATACAGTATATCAAGTAATTATTTTGAAAAAATATTTTAATCACTATGTATTGCTATTATATTTTATTTTATTATATGTAGTTGTTATTGGTCAAGCTTAAAAACTATTAACTATTTTTCAAAATAAATAGCCAATGTCACTGTGCCAAAGCAATCGCCTGACTAACTGTATATTTTTACATAGGCTTGTATCTATGTACAAGTGCATGTAAGTATAAATGCATCTATGTACAGAATTAAACCAACAACAGTGGTATTATCAACCAGTGACCGCGACCACGCCCGCGCCTTTGACACGAGCAGAGAAGGCTTGATCAAAACAAACAGCTGAAATGTTTTGTTAGAACAGACAGGTAAACATATTCATATACATATATTACATTACATAAGAGCATAAGGCGATCTTAAATTAGATTTTTAATTTAATACCATGTATGTATGTATTTACAATTCTCTTCGTATCCTTTCTTTCATTATGCAGAGCTTAATTTTGCTGTTTCGCGCTCTCTCGCTGTAATATTTACTCTCTGTTTTACTCTCTCTAACTCACTAGCATTGAGTCACGCTTCTGCTGCGTCGACGCTGCGCTTTTCTGCTGCTGCGCTTGTTGCTGTTGTTGTTTAGCTTTAGCTGTTTGTCCTCCGAATTCGAGTGTCGTTTGATTTTGATCGCTGTTTCTCGCTCCGCAAGTGCATTCGTTCACTCATGGACTTTAAAGTTTTCCTGCTCGCTCAGATCGAAAGCGTTACACAAACACTAAACACAAGTGCACAAGACGACGACGACGACGTCATTTGATTTGCGATTACACGCAGTTCTCACACGCGGAAGTCGTTGGACTTGACAACAACGACAGCAATTACGTCGATGCAATGTCGCGTTGGCGGCCATCGCATTGCAACAGCAAAGCTCGTTCCTTTGTTTTGCGGTATTCTTATGTATACGTATCTGCATACTGTTATATACATACTTTGTGCTGAGTGTGTGCATTAATGCGATATCAGACTTTTTGCCAGAAGTCATTAAATATTGAAATAAAGAGTAAAGGTTTGTCTATATGTATAATTAATAAGTTAAACATATTGTGCACTATTTACGTACCTACATACACTATGTGCATGCACACAAATTTGCATACGCACTGTATTACAGTATAACAGTTTCAAAATATGACAGTTACTGTCTTCACCTTCAATAACATCGATAAGTTTTAATGCATACTAACACTTGTGTATGGATGTATGTATGCATGTATGTAAATAAGCAGATGGGGAGGCAAAGCGAAACAATCTCAAGGTCTTACGTCAGAACATGTGCAATGTTGTGTGGGGTCAGGCAAATCCCAATGTGAATATGAAGTACAAATATGAATGTACATCCATACATACATATTTACGTATGCATACACATATTGCATGTAAGCATGAGTTAATGGTGGATGTGTGTGCATTTGCAAAACCAAAAAGAAAAAACAAAAATAAGTAAATAAACTGCAGCAGGCCAAGCCCGAGACCAGGTCCCTGTCACAAAGAACGAAATGTATAGCTGTTGTTGTTGATGTTGTTCTTTTATAACTCCCCGACTCAACGGTGCGACTGTGTGGGTATCTGTCGCTGACGCCGTCGCAGTGCCTGATCGGCAGTAGGTTCAAGGCCAGCGCCTGAAAGGTTCAAAATGCTCACCGTGCGCCTCTATGAGCGTGTGTGTGTGTGTGTGTGTGCAGAGAGCAGCCATCGAGAAGAGCAACGATCGCTTGACTGTGTGTGTGTTCTTTTATATACATGCATACATACAAACATAAGCACATACATACATACATAATTAACCCACGCCCACATACACACATGCATAAACACAGGATTCTTGCATAAAGACAAAGCTTATCGCTTCGTTGACCACCATTTATTGCTGCTTATGTAATACAATCCTGTATGAGGGCGCATACATGCATACATACGAGTATGTACACTGTAAATACCAATGTATAGTATAACCCAGCTGCATGTGTGCGTGTTTTGAGTATGACAAGACCGCATTCCAGATTCTAGATTACATAAAGCAACAACACAGCCTACAACGAGATCAGGCAGCGGCCACAGACAGAAATGCAGCCCATACAAAAGTTACTTACTCGCAGCAGCCCTCTCTTCGATACACGCATACAATACACACGCATTCTTGAGCGCAAAAAAAATGCTGTTTTTTGCAAGCACAAGCAGCGCTGCCGCCGCCGCTGTCGCTACTACTATTGTGCGCTCGTGTGTGTGTGTGTGCGTCTCGGATTGTGGGCGTTTGCTCGGCCGCAGAGTTAATGCACTCCAATGAGAAGTTCAAGGCTGAACAAATCAGTCGTTCGCTCAGTTTGTTCATGTTCATGGCGTCAAGGCATATGTACATATGTATGTAAATAAATACATATGCAGGACAGAGCGAGCACATCTGTGTCTGTTTCCAATAAGATCATTTTAGCTGCAGCAAAAAAAAAACAGAACAAGAGCATGAAAAAAGAAAGAATACAACTAAAGTGTTGCCGCCTTTTTTGTTGATTGTAAATGTGTTAATATAAATAAGCACAATGTACATACATATGTATGTAAAAATATATATGTATGTACATATGTAAAAATATGCATCTGTAATTTTCTCTGGATTACGGGATTACTCATCCATGTACATTTTTGCATTGCATTATGTACATTTATTAACTTTGTTTACCTCAAATGTTGTTGCTCATCTTTTTCTTGGCCAACGCAATAGAAATTGGCGCTTCATAATTCATCAGTAAGCTTGGCGAGATGGGGGAGTGTATGCGTCGTTGCCACGACGGCAGAAATTCACACACACACACACTATTACACACAAAGTTCAAGTTTTGGACGCCATGACTTGGGTTCATTTTGTTCTATTTGAGTGTTGTTGTTGTTTGTTCTTATTGGCAATCATTCGGCTGCAACTGCGCAAATTGCTTAACTCAGCGCAGAGCAGAAGCTCGCAGTTGAGAGAGCAAAACAAAAAGACAGACAGAGAGAGAGAGAGTTTATTTTCTGGTTTATTGAATGACCAATCAACCTACTGCTTGGTGGGGGTTGCGACTGCTGCGCCGGCTGCGGCTGAGGAGGATTGTGAATGGGTAATCGGTAATGGGGGGCTTGGGGACTGCTGTTGTTGTTGCTGCTCTAAATTTAGCATTTCTGAAGAATTTGTGTTGAGTGCGACGCGACGCGATGCCTGCGCCGTTGGCATTTTCTCCTATAAAAGGGATAATACGTTGTTTCGTCTACTCGTTCTAGAACTGTTAAATATGTACATGCATCCAAGCATCTGTATTTATATATGTATGTACATAGATACAAGCATGCGCATACGTACATACGTATGTCGGTATGTGCATTTGTGTATGTGTCGCTGGGCTGTTTCTCTTAGTATGCATTCTGTTTTCGTTGTTGTGCTGCGCATTTCATTCTTATTCTTCGTTTATTTCGTAATAATCGCAACATCCGCCGATCGAAATGGGGTGTGGTGTGGTCGGGGGCGTAGTCGTGTATTTGCGGGGGGTGGGTGTCAGTTACACCCCCTTACAGCTTAAAATGTGCAGAACAATTTCAGATAAATTATTAAGTATTCTCTTCAAAGGAAATGTAGATTAATTGAAAGCGCTGTCTGAATATTAGACAATTGTATGCTGGATTTTAATTATTAAAATTTTGTTAGTATTATGTATAAAAATCATTTGCTTTCAAAAAATAAACTAGAAACGTTTTTTTTATTTTAAAATTAGCATCACTTTGTGGACGGGGTAACATTTCTCAATGATTTTGAATCTTAAAAATGTTCTTGAAAGAAACTAAAAAAACATTAAACTCTGTAATATGTGATATTTTGAAGGAACGCATGATATTACATTGTTTTGACCGTGCCTGATTCAAAATTAGCAATCTTGGGCCTACTTTATCAATGGTTCGATAACTGTCTGAAGGAAATTTTGACGTACAATAAATCGTCAATATTTCTCAGCCAAAATTTAAGTGTGACTTGAAAAAGTTCTGATTTTCTTTATAAAATTTATATTAAAATTATTTTTTGTTGAATAGTAATCAAGTATGTGACTCTACGACAAATACAGCTAAACTTCCATAGCTCGCTACCTCTATAATTAGATGCAACAAACTTAATAAAACGACTTCCATAAGTCGAAGTCTCCATAAGTCTGGACTTTTTTCTTGGATAATGGTGATTTGAGCTAGGGAAGTTTGACTGTAAATAATAATGATAAATAATCTAAAAATATAGGATATGAATGTATTGAATAGAAAGATCTGACCTCCTTGAAATCTATGCTTTTTTTTACATTCAACGTATCTGTACAAGAAACTGCATAACTGTAAATTCAAGGAATATCTGAACTTGTACCCCCTTAATTTCTCTGCTGACGACGCCCATGCGAGAAGTGCTGTGATCTTACTTTGTTCTTTGTATCTGTGTGCGCCTGTTGTAAGAGGAATCGTAATAAAATTGCTCTTTGTTGGCAAAATGATTGCAATCGCAATCTTTCTGTTATTTTTTGTTATGCTTATCTTTGCATGTATTATATAATTGTAATTAACAGCCTATTTGTTCGTAAATAAGACATACTACATATGTACATACATGCATACATATAATATGCATACATAGTATAAATGTTTATGAAAATAATGTTCAATTGCAAAATGCGGGGCAACAAGAGTAAAGGTAAAACTCTGGCTGTTGTTTCTTCTCCAAAAAAAAAAAAAAAAAACCCCAATTTACTATGAATTTAGGTTTAAAAATTGAGTTTTTTTTTTAACTTTTTTTCCGGTTCCATTTTTTTGTTCTCGTGTGCATGTTGAATAATTTACCAACACTACCTTTTCATTATATTGAATATTTGGGCAAATTTCAATTTCAAAAGAAATTTACGAGCCACGCAGAAAGGGTTCATGAGCTCTTTATGGCAATTGGAAGATTGTATTACCCGTATAAAGAAGCCATAATCAATGAAGATGCTCATGCAATCCTGGTTAGTAAAATGTGATTAAAGCGCCGCAGGCGAAAAATTATGAAAAAAAAAATCGCGCGATTTTTTTTTTTCTTTAATTTTTCGCCTGCGGCGCTTTAATCACATTTTAATAACCAGGATTGCATGAGCATCTTCATTGATTATGGCTTCTTTATACGGGCCATACAATCTACCGCTTTAATATCACACTAACCCCCTCAATGATCTCTTTACAAATTGTTATGATCTATGAAGAAAGTGTCATAAAATCGGAAAAAGAACCATGCAAAGCAACCAAAAGAACATTCAAATAGTTCATTTAAAAAGAACAAAATAATTAATTTTTTTTAAATTTTTTAAAAAAAAAACTATAAAAGACCCGGAAATCCTAACATCTATAAAATATAAATTTTTGGATTTTTATTTTTTTTTTTTGGAGGTGTGCTGTAAGGGACAGACCATTACCAGAGTAAATAACAAGATTAATGGGAAACTGTAGAAGCAACAACAAGTAACTAATTCGGAAGTTTCAAACATAATTCATACGTATGTATGTACATAGTTCCTCTTACAGTTGACACATTAGCAAATGGCTAGCAAAGAATAAAATGCAGTGAAAGCAACTAACGAGCGATCAGAGTAGATTGAGGAAGAGAAGCGAAGTGACATGAAGAGACAGACGGGAATGAACAACAAATGAAGCGAACTTCACTCTGTGGGCTGATCTAAACATAAACCACTCATACAGTACGCGCGGCAAGTCGAAGAGACAAGTGGCAAGAAGAAAAATTAATTGGCGTAACACTTTCTCTTTCTTGAAACAGATCTTTATAGCGTTGCTATAATGAGCATTGTCTAAAACGGTGTCTCTTGCAACCGCCGACTTTAATGTAGAACAGCCGTCACTCACACACACACAATGACAATACTTAAAGTATGTTTGAGTCGCAACTGGCAGCTACGGGGAGAGAGAGACAGAGTCAATGCCGAGCGGAGAGAGCGTTGGCGACTGACTGTGACTCAACCGGTTTCTTGTGCTCTGAATTTGGCTCTGAGCAGCAACGACAACGGACAACTCAAAGCGAGTGATGACGCAGCTTGGAGCTTTGATACGCTTCATCTTGCCACAGCAGAAGTTTCTTTGGTGTGTGTGATGGAGTGAGTGAGTGTGCTGCCACGCAAATCCGTTATTTGACCCGATGGAAAGACGAAAAGCTTCAGGCCCAAAACAGAACGTTCATGTTAAGAGAGCAAACCAGTGCACATGACTTACATACATAAGTGTGTACGTGTGTGCATGCACATAAGAGTTGGCGTGTGTGTCTTGCGTGAAAGTTTCGTAGTTTGGGTTTGTTAGCGCCTCAGCTTGGCTCAAAGAAAGTAAGAACGAAACGCAGTGTGGTTTTGTAGCCGGGCTTTCTTTATTCTGTAATTGATTACATAAGACGAAAATATTTTTGTGTGTTGCTTCGTCTATGTTTACTTGACAGAGCGACAGAGCCGAACCGAATGACATCGTTGCTCTTGCGCTCTCTCCGGCATAACGGTATTATGGACTCGAAATGTGCTACTACTCAAACTGTATCGCTTTGTTGCGCTTATTGTGTGTGTGTGTGTGTGTTTTGTGTAGACTATTTCTCGGTTTCTAACCCTATTAAATAAATACAAATTTGGGTGTTTAATCTTCTGTCATTGACACACACACACTCAGATTTTCGAATGCGAAAATGGTTGGTCAAGAATTTAAATTAATATTTATGGTTAGAATTTCTTAAATTCAACTGTATTTTATATTAAATTCCACATTATTTATTAAAAGTTAAATATTTTAAATTAAATTAGATAATATCTGAATGGAATTTGAAAGTTTTATGGGAACATTAATTCTATTGTTTATGAAAAATGGATCCTCAAATTTGTGTATTTTTTGGAAATTACCAAAAATTGGGGAAACTACCTTGGACTGAAACTTAACAAGAATAATAAATAGAAATTTGGTTTAAATGGTAGTAGGAGGCAAAGTAAATCCCATTAAATAATCTATAATATTCTGGACAATATTGTATCATGCATAACACTCCAACAAATACATATTAAAACCAATTTCGTTGTTTTTGTCGACTTGTTCTACATTTTTAGTCTTTTTTATTTTAGATCAAATTAATTAAAAAGTTAGAAATTTAACTCGGTAGAAAAATAACATTCACTTTATGTACACAGTTAATCTGCAATTCGAATACAAAGATCTGCAATTCAAGATGGCAAATTCAGATTTCTATTCTTTTAAGTACGGAATACTGATTTATTAGCTATTATTTTTATTGCAAAGACTTAATTTATACAATTTTTGTATTTACCATGTACATATGTATGTACATACATCCGAATGCTAAAAAGAGACGAAAATAATTTGATCAATTATAATTAGCAAATCTGCCACAATGGCAAAGAAATTATGTGAATCTTAATTTCGTTACGAAAAAGAAAGCAAGCACGAGGTTGTTGTTGTTGTTCTTGTTGTTTTTGTTTTAGCTGCTGTTTTTGTTATTGTTCAAAATTGCTGCTGAGTTGTAACGTGCATTGACTTTCCATTCTTGTGCGGGGGCTGGGGCCGGCGCTGACTTATAGAGCGTCTGTGTTTGCGTGTAAGAGTAAGTGATATTTGCTTTCATTATTTCTTTTTTTTTGAAATTATAAAAGCGCGCACATTTAGTACTTTATTAACTACCGAGAAGAGAAATGAAATCAAACTGAATAATCATATTGGTACATATAAAATTGTTATACCGTGTGCATAGATGTATTGACAAATTTCATACACTCATTAACAACAATGGCAAGAATGCAACAAAAGTTGGACCAGCACAAAGTGATGACCGCTCGAATTTCATTCCCGTCCTATCCTCTGCGCCGTAGACGTTTTCACATATGACGCGCGCAACGCAGTCTCCATCAGCCCTTGTTCGCTTGTTGCGCTCTTGCAGTACACGATTTTTTGGCTTTGCAATCGATCATTGAACTTTGTGAGAAAACTAGAGCAAGACCCAAATTTAGTCTTAGGAAAGTCTTTGACAGCGGGTGCACGTGTGCGTACACATGTACATGTATTCATATGTAGGTGCCTTGTTGGGGGTTGCTCTCTCGCTCTCAATCTGCAGCGTCGACGCGTCGCTGCTGCGATTGCGATTGTTGCTCTTCAAGTGCCCTCAGAGTACTGTAGAATTTGTATGCTTTTTCTTGGCGCGTCGTGAATGTGTTTACATATACATACATAAATGTTTTAAGACTGTGAAAATATGCACTAAATATAACCGTTAGTTTAGAATAGCATGTTAATCACGCATGTTGTCCATCAGTTTGATTCTGCCTTTCACATGTATAAGCGCCAGTTTTCCTGATAAGCCAACAGTATTATTTTTTTCAGTCGAGATTTTTGGTTCGCTTTGGTTTGGCAGAGCGTGAGAGTGAGCGAGCAAGTGAGTGTGAGTGGTTGGCTGCGTGTGCGTCTGCGACAAGTTCATTCAGCGAAAGACAACGCCGACGCCAACGCCGATGATCTTCGATGCCGATGCGAACGTCAACGTCGCTGCTGAAACTGTTGCGAGCCGTCGATAACTGCAAAGGATGATGTACAGTATGTCAAGTAACGAAATCAAAATGCAAAATGCACTTACAGTATGGCAAAATTCAAAGTTCATTATTTCTTTTTGCTCATTAGTCAAGTTAAAATTACAAAATAGTTAATTTTTATTTAAAAAAATATCATATAATGATTGGCAACATACAAAATGAGCAAATACAAATATTTGAAATTTTAACTTCTTACAGTAAAATTCGGTTTTTTACCACACTCTATTTTCATCACGTTGCAGGCTCACAAGGGCCGCATGCCTGTAAGCATCGCTTTGATTACGATTTTTAACACAGATGAATAAGTCGCCCTCCATCCAACAATTATACTTGCAGTCTTCCCTCTTTCTCTTCCTTGCTGAACGTGTGAACAACATACAATGTAGAAGCGCCTCCCCTCCCCCACACCCCTGTAGTTCCTCACCTGTTCAGTCGAGGTTGATGTCGCATCAAACTTTTGCTGAACCATCACGTTTGCCGTCTTGGCCTACTCACGTTTTTCCAGCAGCGCTGTCGACGTCGCAGCGTGTCGCATGTCAAACAGCATCGAACATGTTGCAAATGACAACGTAACGACAGAGAGTGACAGATGGGTTAGAAGTTTCAAAAGAAAAAGATGGT
>JBAMBL010001169.1:0-20514 GCA_037043405.1 Drosophila subquinaria | reverse complement strand
TTGAATTACCCATGAAGTAACAACAAAAGGAGGTCTCGTCGGCAAAAAGCTCTCCCTTGACTATACTAACAATAAGTGCGAGTGAAAAGGCTCATCGTAGTGAGTCGTAGTGAGTGTGAGTGAGACGACAATACCTTTCACGTCAACAAGCAAGCACGCACTGAAGCATCAAGGGAGAAAAACCGAACGATTTGACAGCCGACGAGACCTCCTTTTGTTGTTACTTCATGGAATTACCCAGCAAACACTTGAAAGAGTAAAATTCAACGCAAACATATCGGAGAATGAACATACACGCTCAGACATTCGCTCACATTGTGATATTGTAAAGATAAACTAACGAAAAAAAAGTTAATTGCAAAATACTTCTAATTACTCCCTTTCATGATTTATTTATCAAATAAAATAAAACTCATAATAAAACATTAAATTGCTGAAATGGCTGCTATTAGTTATTGATGTAAGAAGATTGTAATAATTACATACATACACTGGTCGTCGTATTTATTTTGACAAACGGTCAGTTGTCTTTGCATTCCTTGCCAAATGGGATAATGTAAAATGCTAAAAATCTTTCGTTATCAATTTAAGTAATGAACATTACATACCACAATTTCCTTAATTTTTTAAAATCAGAATTAATTGAATGCAAATAACCGTTTGGTCAAAATAAAAATATGCCGACTAGTGTATAACAATTCAGTTATTTTACTCCATTTTAATTGAATCCTTAGCTTTACAAGATGCAACATTGTAAGCCTTAAAGTTTAAGGCATTGCTTTAAGTGTATATAAAAAAAATTCGAAATAAAGCACATCGTCTATTGTACAATGGCTTTCAATACCACTTAGTTTATTATTAAGGCCCTATTCTCTTTCAGCAAAAAATTTTTTTCGACTTTTTTTTTTTTGCATTTATTTATAGCTTGGGTAGTTGTGAATATGCCCCTAAAAGGATTTTAGAATCTTAGAATCTTAGGATCTTAGAAATTCGAAATACTTAAGGAGATATGGCCATTTTTATCCAGCAATGTTAATGTTAATGCATGTAAAGTCAAAACTTTAAACGCGTTTATCTCGAAACCACGTTTTTCGAGCTGGCGGCCACGATTCCGCCAGTTCTACTGAACCGATTTGGATGAAACAAAGTTTAATCGACGTAGAATTGTCACCATTCTGGCCCGTAGTAAAATAAAAATTTTGCGATTTTTTTTACTATTTTTTTTTACACTAAACTACAAAAAAATGGGTCCAAATTGAAATTTTTTTTTTGAATGGCCGCCATTTTGTCAAAAAAAATCGCAAAATTTTTATTTTACTACGGGCCAGAATTACATCTATGCTGATCATAACCCCGTTTTTTTTTTCATTTCCGACGCTCCGGAGACCCGGAATCGTGGCCGCCGTGACGACACCTTTTTTTTGCACCACCAACTTTGAAGTCTCATTACTTTTTGAACAGCCCTCGTATCGAGGCAAAAAAAAATTTTTTATTTTCTTTCATTCATTACTAATTCAATAAAAAAAACAAAATTCAAATATCTTTTTGCGTTTTCAAATGAGAATTTTTTCAAAAAAGGTCCAAAAACAGCAAGCTGAAGGAGAATAGGGCCTTAATACAAAACCTGTGTGTACCTGTAATAAAATCAAAGAATCGAAGAAATTATATTATATGTATTATATATTATATATTAATATATTTACAATATATTTATATTTTGTCAATATTTATTTTTGTAATTTCCAAATACGCGGAGAATAAATGCACTTTTCCCTTACCTCTTAGCAGCTGTTATTCTTTGAAAGCAATCATTAAAAATAATATTAAAGCGGAATTAAAACTAACGGAAACAAATTATCGCCTTCGATTTTATAAAAACAAATTACAGATCGGCATCATCAAAATATTTTAACAGTACTATATAAACTGGCTTAAATTTAGCAACAATCTTTTGAAATTTTGTTGCTAAAATTGCATTAATCGACGAAATGCATAAAAACAAATTTATCTAAAATTCATTAAGGTTTATTTGTATTACGAATTTGAGAACCTACAAGTTGGGTAAACTTGACAAGTTCAGTCAATTAACATTGTATGTATCTACAATCTCGTATGCTACTTTGTCGAGATACGATTCAATACTGGACTGCAGTGTGCTCTCATATGGAGAGTTGACATTGCTACTGCTGCATTGAATACAATATACTCCTACTCTACGCGTACGGGGAATAATAATTTATTGTTGCAAGAATACTTACTGAAAATCTATTAAATATGTACGTACTCGTATGTATGTATAGATTGTAGATGTGCATTAACGTCGCATTCCTTTTGCCTAGCTCTTCGCTTTTTGTGCTTGACATTGAAAACGAAAGTTTGTCTTTTCTTTTCAATTGAGTTTCTCTGCGATTTCGCTCTCTTTACTTGCTTCGCCTTGCTTTTGTTGAGCGTGTCTGACGAGGTTTCTTGTTGAGTGGGTTATGATTGCGGCTCTTTTTGAAGTGTTGTACATACATACACTCCGTTTCACTTGAATAGCACACTCCATACACTCAATTTCCTTAGTCGATATCTTTGAAGCAAATAAAAAAACACTATTGTTTTAAAGCTTCTATTTATAGTGTGATAAATATTCTTCATTATAAAAATGAAAAAACCTAAATAAGTTCAACAATTAATATAAAATTAACTAAAAAGCCAAAAAAGTATAAAAATAACTTAAAAATTCTGTTTCACTTGAATAGCACATTTTTCTATTAAATATATTTAACAACTATAAACGTTAAGATTATTTTTTTTATTTATTTATTAAAGGTTTATCTGCAAATATCTATTAGTTTTGTAATGTGTTGTGGCTCCCTTGTCCCATATAACCTCGTAAACCCTAATGGGAAGTAAATCACATGATCTTTTTATATAATCAAGGGAAATTTTAGCCTACGCCCTCTGAATGGCTTCAATTAATTCACTTTTGGTTGAAAATTGTTTTCCAGACTTAAAAACGTTTCTGGGCAGCCATTCCCATTCCCTTTTCCAACATTTTCTATTATGTTCTGATCCGGCGAGTATGGTGGCCAGTTCAGAATGGTAACATTTCTAGCTTCAATAAAGGACTTTACAGCACTGGCAGTGTGTCTTCGGGCATTGTCGTGTTGGAAAGTTCATGGCTTATGATTAAACAAATTTTCAAATGCGAAAAAGCGTTTTCCAAAACTCCTTAGTACGATTTTACATTAATATTTAAACTTAGGAATTGGAGTTCACAAGTACCATAGTAAGATATGGCACCCCAAACTGAAACCGCGCCCACTCGGCTGTGCAAACGCTCCAACTGATGAGTCTCTTTCCTTAAATCATGTAAATAATAGTTTTAGCCGTCTGGTCCTTTCAAATTAAACTTTATTTCATCAGAATAACCTATATGATACCGCTCCTTGGTCCATGACATATTACCGCGGCAAAAAGTCAATCGAGCTTCCTTACCTGTGGGGTTGAGTGGGGTTTTTTTTTTAAATTTCAAACGTTTAAGGTGTTTCGCTTCGAAATAACCCTTATTACGGTAGTTTTTCTCGCATTAACACCTGCTTTCGACCTGATCTTGTCCACCGAGCCATGAGAATTTAAAGCTTGCCGCAGAATCACCCGCTTATCTGTATTGCTAAGAACACTACTTGTGCGTCCCTTCATATTTTTTTCATAATTTGGATAATTTTAAGTAAAATTGTATATAACTTTTCTGCTTCTTCCTATTTTTTTTCGGTATTTTGGTCACAGAAAGGTCACAATCAATATAGCTTTTTATTTGGACCTGTTCTTTGTTACTTAGTGCTGATCCACGGTCCATAATAACATAAAATTATCAAATTATATATAAAATGCACAAATCAATTAAAAAAAATTTATATTTTAATGATCTTGGCAGATAAAATGAAATGAAGTCTAAAATGTGCTATTCAAGTGAAACAAAAAATGCGCTATTTATTGAAGCAAATTCAGAAGAAATTATCGCAAAAATTTAATGGTACATTTCCAGGTGTCTAATTTTTGTTGAAAGAGGCTAAATAAAGTGACAAACAAATTACAACAACAATCAATAAATAAAATCAAGCGAATACTTAAAGATGAGCAAATAATAATGAAAAAATTAAGTGTGCTATTCAAGTGAAACGCAGTGTATGTATTATACATACATTCATATATGTATATATGTATGAACTTATTCGCCACCAAAGTGTTAATTTCATTAATGTTCTTCAAAGGCAGCTCTATTCCTTTTGCTATTCTCTTTTTATTTTATTTTTTACCTTTAAAGTACATCTGCTCTCTATCAATAAAACTGATTGAGGTGGATAAAAATTACCCACAGTCTAATTTATGTTTGATCGGCTTAAAACTTATTTTAAACGCTTCTCTAAAAAAGTAACACCTAAAAATAAAGCGAAAAAAATAAGAATAACTGATTGTTACTTTTGGTATTTAAATATCGAAATTCACGAGTTTTTTAATTTGTCAAAACAGTTACTTGACAAACTGTACAGATGTGTGTCTGCAAGAGACTTTTTCAACAGGCATGCCAGAAAAATTTAAAACTTCTCCACTTCTGAGTTGGCTGAGTGTTTGGAGAGTCCGGTTGGAGCTGTGGCCGCAGCGAGTGCAACAACAATGAGACATTGTGTTGTTGGTGCAAAGTGGCATTGCACTTACCCCTGCATTGTGTACATGTGTGTGTTGCGTGTGTTGCAATCGGTACAATTTGAATACATATGTATGTATACACTGTGTGTGCTCGTGCTTGTAGGCGGGGAGACAAAATGTGGGTAATTACACAAAAAAAAAACATTCTATAATTCAATATTAGAATTCTAGATTTTAGTATGTATTTTTCAGGTATGTAATCGGGATATTATTGGTAAATTAACACAATATCCCACAACACACGATTTTTCTAAAATAGTTCTTATCAAGTCTGGTATTCAGAATATTTGCTAAAAAGGAATTGAGAAATTTAAATTTAAATCAAGTATTTTGTAATAAATTTAAGAAATTCCGAGATTTCGTCGCGAAATCCAGAACTTTTTTTTTGTACATACAGTGGCTCACAGCTTATTTCAACCAGCACCTTCAAATAAGTTTAGGCGTCTATAAAATCTAAACTAAAAGATATATCAACAAAATTTAAATGCAGGTTGTTAGTCTGATGCTTCAACTTATAAAATATAAATTAATTTATTTTTTTAATTTTTTTCCAATACTTTATAATAATTAAAAACTAAAAAGTCAACAAAAAACAATGCCGCAGCTTATTTCAACCACTTAAGAAAAAAATGTTAAAGCTTAGTTTTTTATCAAACAAAAAAAAAATAGTACTTGAAATTACTATCCCTTTGGTCAACCACCATTTCTATCCTTTTTGGAATGGATTCGATCAACTTTTGGCCACTTCTGCCGTAATTTTGTCCCATTCTTCAAGCAATGCAGTACATATTATTTCACATGTGTCAAGCGTTATTGGGTCCTTTTTGCACGATAAGTTTTGCAATGAATATGTATTAGATGCATTTGATATTTACATTTTTAAGGACTGTTTTTCAATATCTAGTTTTTGTAAAATGTTTGCGATACGTGTGTATTTACAAGTGTGGTAAAAGAAGTAAAAAACTATTTTCAGTATTAATTTGTGCCATAAATTGTCAGTTATATAAGCATGTATATATGTATGTATTACATATATAAATACACGCAATGTATAAATGTACAGGCATACATATGTATGTAGATGCATATGTACTTATAGTACATATTTTACATGCAAACGAATTTTGGCACGTTTTGTCAGTTTAAGGGAGAATCAGCCACATGTTGCCTACCACCGTTGGACCAATAGTCCCCATCCCCCATCGTATTCGATGGTGGGTGGTACTTGCGATAAACCCACCCACCCACCGACCGCCCTTCCGCCCGCCCGCCCGCATTTTCGCCAATGTCCACCAATGTCCGGATTACCACTGTCTGTCTGCCGCCTGTCATTTGCATTTTTCGCTTGAAGCAACGACTCGCTCTCGGTTTTCGGGGGGTCGTTTGGATTGCATTTTGTGCAGCCTTTGCTCATTTATTGTGTGAGCTGTGGATGGAGAGGAGGATGGAATGGAGAGGGAGAGGGAACTGCAGCGACGCCAGCGTCGGCAGTGCGGCACATGCGTGTGTTGCACGTTGTGCTTCATTTGCCTTGCGTTAATTTCGAGAGTGTGGCGGCATGTGGGCCGATGAGGCACAGGGGACCAAACCGAGCCTGGAGTCAGCCATCATCAATGGTCGCTCATCGAAGAGTGGAATTCAATAGCTGTGATATGTTTTGGTTGTTCATCATCATCATCATCATCATCATCATCAGTCCTGAATTGTTGCCAGCTATCTGGTTGAAGCTTTTGTGCGTTTCTGTTTTGTGGCTCTGCTTCTGTTTCCTGCACCTTCATTCGAGGGGCAACTAAGCGTTTCAAGTCTCTGCTCTTGGCCCTATCGCTGACTCGCTGCCATTTGCTTTCGGCCTCCATCATCGTCGCGTCAACATTGTGAGCAGCTGTTGCTCTTTGCGTTCTGCCAGCTCCTCTTCTCCCTCCCTGCCTACCTCCCTTCACCCCCGCTGTCTCTGTCTTTACTGTTGCTGTTGTTGGCAGTTGGCAGTTGCCTTTCGGGTCGGCATATGGTTTGTTGTTTCTTTTTCTGCTCGCGCATTCCGTTTTACTCACGTTTTTCGACGTCGACAACAGCAGCAGAAACAACAGCAGCAACAACAACAACAATAGCCAGAGCAATAACAGCGACAGCAGCGACAACAATAATGTGCAAAAAATTAAACGGAAAATACAATTTCGTTGCTTACATTGTTGTTGTTGCTGTTATTTTTGTAGTGACAGCAGCAACAGCAATTTCAGCAGGATGTCGCTGCTGCTACGCGTTAGCCAAGACCTGGCGTCACCCCCTCCCACCTGCCAATGCCCACCCACAGAGCAGCTAACACACACAATTCAAAGTGTGAGTCTGTGTGTATGTATGAATTTGAGTCTGTGTGTATGTATGAATTTACATATTCATGACAAAAAAGAACATTTGTTTTTTTATTTTTAAAAATAAAATAAATATATTTGGAAGTGATTACATGATCATTTCATTTCAGATAACTGCTCAGAATGTTGATTACCCCGCAAAGTCTCAAATGAAAGCTAATGCCTCATTTTGCTTCATGTGATTCTTCTCTCTCGTCCAGCTTCTGTCATTTCCATTTGTAATTCCACTTTCCCATTTGGGGAATGGTAATTAACGCCCGACGACTGGCAACATCCAATGCCAGTCAACCCAACCAGTCAACCCAACCAGCCTGCTGCTACATAGTTTGCCAGCTACCAGCTACCAAAAATGTTGCACTCCCCGCCTCATACTTGCAATGTTGTTGTCTGCGTGCCAGAGCGACAGGCCCAAAAACCATTCGCTATTCGCCATCGCCATCGTCAACGCCAGCCGGCGATTCATTTCATTTCAGCGTTGCACGCTGGCTTTGGCTTTGGCTGCCTGCTGCCTCATGTTCCATGCCCCATGTCTACTGCCTCTTGCCCACTGCCTGCTCGCCTCCTGTCGCGTGATTTTAACGAGCCTCCCATCTCTCCATGCTTTATGCTTTTCGCTCACTCGCTCGCTTCCGCGCGTTGATTGTCGTTGCTGTTGTTGCTGCTGCTGCTGTCGACGTCGCGTCGTCGTTGTCGTTTTGCGCATGCAGCAGCAGCAGCAGCAGACCAGACCGGGGCAGACCAGACCAGACCACCGACACCTCACACCCGCCACACTCTCACACACACACACACACAGCGAGAGACCATATGTATATGTGTGTGCGTGCTTGACTAGCCGGCAAATGCCGCGCGCAATAAATGCCCAAAAGCAGCAGCAATAACAACAAATGGCAGGCAGCAGGCTGCCAGCAACGGGGGCTGAAACAGGCGATGGCAACGACGACGACGGCGACGGCGGCGGCTGTTTTTAGCGTTTGTGCGCGCCCCCCAAAACACATTGAGACATACTCACACACACACACCGACACACACACGCACACAAGCTGACACACATGCATTATGTGGGGCTGTATGTGTATGTGTTTGTATGTGAGTGTGTCGCAAAAGCTTGTGGCGTGGCTTTGGCTCTGACTCTGCTCCTACTCTGCTCTGCTCTGCCTGCTGCCTGTCTGCCTTGCCTGCCTGCCTGCCTGGCGTTTTTTGCGTTTCTGTTTTTTGCCTGCCGTTGCTTCTGCTGCCTCTGCTTTTGTTGTTGCTACTGCTGCTGCTGCTGTTAGTTGGCACGTTTTGTTGGCTCGCTGGCTTTTGGGCTTGGGCTTGGGCTGGCTGCTCTGGCTATGGCTCTGGCTATGGCTCTGGCTTTGGCTCTGACTCTGACTGCAGCCTGTCGCGGTCGCCACGCTCGCGCTGCGACGGCCATGGCGGCAGTGGCAGTGGCTGTGGCTGTGGCGGTGGCGGCGCTTCGCACTTTGCTCTGCTGAATTTTCAATTTCAGTTGTAAGCTGACTGCAATCAGCAGTGGTTCGCCCTATTTCGTTTCGCTTCGCTTGGATACTGTTCTGTTCGTTCGGTTTGCCTCGCCACGGTTCGGATTGTGTTTTGTTTGTGTTGTTGACGGCCGATTTTCGAGTGTCGCGGACGGCGGACAGTGGTCGGTAGACAGTAGAGAGTAGACAGTCAGCCTGTCGATTTGCCCAACTGTCGTCATAAAGTTTTCGCCAAATATTATAAACACGACACACAAGCCTCCTCCCTCCACCCACCTCCCACGCAGGTTCGCGCATTTAATGGCTCGCGCGCAATTTTTGCATGTGTGTATCACACACACACACACACACACATGCACACACAAAAGGGAACACACCTACATAAATGCCAACACATGAAGCACACAATGTGCGTGTTTTATTGATTTTGTAGAGCAACAAAGTCAGCGGCAAGTTTTTTAAGCTGCAGTTGGGCCTCTGTTCCTTTAAAGCCCGAACTGTCTTCTATACAAACATATAAATATAGGTGTATATGTATATCTGGACTTTATCTGGTCATCATAATCAAAGTGATAACTTAAAGATCTAATTGTAAACAATTTCACATGGAATGGAAGTTGTGTTATAGAATTAGACACAATACAAAAATTAATGACTCAACAGGGATTTAAAAGAAAGATGTTAAACGAACTCTATACTCGTTGTTATTAAACACTTAACATTATTAAAAATGTGCATTTATTAGAAATTGTACCCACAAGAAAGGCATATTTTTTAGGGAGGCAGAAAAACAGACCCATAAGTCTATTGACTATTTAAACTAGCGGTGGGCACGCAGTGGCTCCGGGAGCAGCTGCTGCTTACAACTAAGGTAGACTCTAATAGGGTTGTTGTTGTTGATGTTGTTGTAGTGCTCCCGAATTCAGATTTCGTGCCCACCGCTGATTTAAATGTACATTTGTTTAAAAGTGTACAGTAAAATCTTGAACATTTTACCTAATCATAGGAAAAGGAAAAGAAAAACAAGTTGACAATCATGCAGAAAAACTGACCCATAAGACTGTTGAGGTTTTCTATTTACATTAGCATTATTCGTAGCCGAATGTTATATTAATTTTGATTCCCATTGACCATCTGAATGGGACTTCACTGTGCCCGCCTCATAACTTTGTTGGCGCTGGGAGGCAAACTTGTGAGTTTCTTGGCATTGAGCAAAAGCACCTCAGCTCCTCAGTTCTTCAGCAGCAGCAGCAGCAGCAGCAGCAGCAGCTGGCCCAGCTCATGCCGCAGCTAGCACCCTCAATCCCCTCACATGCCTGGGCACAACTTGCTGCTGTCGCACATAAAAACGGCAATGGCAACGGCAACGGCAACAGCAACAACGGCGGCAACGACGAAAACGAAAATTTAACGACTGCGCAACGTGACGCATTATTTGTCTGCGCTGCCTCTGCTCTCTGCTCTGCCCGTCGTTGCCGTTGCCGTTGCCGCCACTCGTAACTTGCCGGTTCCCCGGTTTGGCGTCTGGTCTGCCTTTCAGCAGTTCAGCCTTTCAGCCTGCAGCAAGCTTGCCGCAGACTCGCGCCGCCAGAAATTGCTTTTGCTTGCTTGCAGGCTGGCTGGAACTTCACCGATCTCCTACCTCCTCCTCTTCCTCCTCCTACTCCTACTCAACCCTCGCTGATGGCCAACGTACGCTGTGCTGCCGTTTTAGTATTTCGCACTCAGTGCACGCGGCGGCGACAGCGACGATGACGACGACGACGACGAAGGCAGCGACACTGGCAGTGGCTGCAAGCATTTTTGCATGACTGACTGACTATAGCTATGGCTGAGTCTGAGTCACTCACACACAGACACGCTACATATATACAAATGCGCCAGCTTGTGTTGTGGTGGAATGGGGGAGGCAGAGCAAAGCAGGATAGAAGGAGGGGGGCTCTGCCGTCGCAGCCTGGCGTGTGTTTATAATTTGATTTCGCTTCTTTCTTTCTCCGCTTCGTTGTGTGATGGCGGCGGACCAGCATTTCCTGTCGCTGCTGCTAAAACCGCTGCCTAGGCCTACGAGCGTGAATGTGGACTGCGGACTGTGGAGAGTGGAGTCTAGAGAGTGGAGAGTGAACGATAGCAGCACACGCACACAGTGCTGCCTGCTGTGGTGTGATGGTTGATGTGCGATAGGGGGAGTGTGGGGGGAAGTCGTCTGCCGCATCTGCTGCAAATTCGCTGGCACGCCAAAAGCTACAACAACAACAGCAACAACAGCTTAAACTGACTGCAATGGCAACCTCGCAGGCCACGGAATCTTAATGAAGTTATTGTGTTGTGCTGCACTGTTGCCATAGTTGTTGTTGTTGTTGTTGTTGTTGCCGCTGTCGAGTTGGGTTGCTGTGACTGTCCAACTCGTCGCTTTTTTGTTGCTGTGCCATTTACATATATGGTACAGACATATGTATGTTGATACAATACATGCTCATCTGTACCTATGTACATACATATGTGTTTAAGCGTTAAGCTGTTGGCGTTGCCATTGCAACTGCAACTTGGCTGGTGTTTGTTTGTAGCAGATCCTGGTGGGCAGCGGACAGACAAGTGTTAATCAGGACATTATCAAACCTAAATTTCAGATAGTTTGACAAATCATGTGATGATTAAAGAGACAAGACAAATGGATAAAACTGTGACTTTTATGATATCGATGCATACAGTCACTTCCAGCCTACTCTTCCCACTATTCGAACATTTTAAAAGTTTTAAATGAGTTCGGCAAGAGATTATATCTAAATTAAACAATAAGATACAGTTGTACATCCATATTTCGAATTTCTCTCTAACTCGAGCTAAATAAGTGCCAGTAAAATTAATAAACTTAAGAAAAAATACTATAAGTCGAATATCTCCTTAGCTCGAACCTTTTCCTTGGATAATGGTGATTCGATGTGCATCAAGTTAGCTAAACACTTTTGATAAAAACAACTTTTAAGGGATGGATAATTTGCCGTTAATTATCCGTAAATTATTCGTGAAAAAATTAATTTTGCCGCTCTTGTATTTTTTAAAAAAAAATAATGTTCTGCTAACTTGATATCAAGTTAGCAAGACACTCACACAATTTTAACAATTTTCGAAATCTTTTCATCGTGGAATTTGCCGTTAATTATCCGTAATTTATTCGTGAAAAAATTAATTTTGTCGCTCTTTTATTTAAAAAAAAAAAAATGTTTTATCTTGATATCAAGTTAGCAAGACGGACTGTCGTTGCTGTTAGTTTTACATTGGACTGTTATGTTAACGTTTCTGGTATATAACATAACATTTAATTAATTTTCACAAGTTTCCAAAATTTATGAATTTTTATGCTACACATAAATATATCAAACTGTTATGTTATATACCGTTAATTATCCGTAAATTATTCGTGAAAAAATTAATTTTGTCGCTCTTTTATTTAAAAAAAAAATTAATGTTCTGCTAACTTGATACCAAGTTAGCAAGACAATCCCCCAAACGTTGATAGTTTTTGAAATCTGTTTCGCGGGAAATTTGCCGTTAATTATCCGTGATTTATTTGTGGAAAACGCAAATTTGCGACAAAATTAATTTTTTCACGAATAAATTACGGATAATTAACGGCAAATTCCACGATGAAAAGATTTCGAAAATTGTTAAATTTGTGTGAGTGTCTTGCTAACTTGATATCAAGTTAGCAGAACATTATTTTTTTTTAAAAAATACAAGAGCGGCAAAATTAATTTTTTCACGAATAATTTACGGATAATTAACGGCAAATTATCCATCCCTTAAAAGTTGTTTTTTTCAAAAGTGTTTAGCTAACTTGATGCACATGGTGATTCGAGTTAGGGAAGTTCGACTGTAATGTCAAAAATGTGGTGAATAAGTTGGGAGCTACTGAATATTAAATGTATCACAATTAAATAATTGCTTATACTATCAATGAAAAGAAATCAAAATCTCGCAGTCAACGTTAAGAATAATGATGATTTATTGAAAGCTTAATCAAGCTTCCTTTGATCACATAAAAGCACTCATTCTACACAAACTTACTTTTTAGTTATGGTATGTGTGTGTGTGCAAGCGAGAATTCTGCGTTGAGTTAAACACGTGGGCATTATTTTTGTGCATAGTCTTTAAGTAACTGTAAACGTTCGAATAAATATCTATGCAAGTGAAATGCATTCTCTCATTTACCATCTACAGTTAAAGTTGCCGCTCAGTCAATGTAGAACTTTAAACATGAGCGTATTTTGAATGCATTTCCATTCAATGAAGCCTGGCTTTGCTCAGACTCTCCACACTCTCCACTCACACAGGGACGGTTTGTGCTTGTGTGAATTTGAGGAGAGTACAAATGTTCTCTTTGGCAGTTGCGTGTGTGTGTTTGCGTGTGTAAAGATGAGCAGTGTTTTGAATTTGCCATTGCATTCGTTGTCAACAGGCAGCTGAGAACAGGCGTGGGTGAGAGAGCACAAGAAAAACGTAAAGACGGAACGACAACGCAAAAGAAAAGGGCCTCTAAAATGGCGCCAAAAAAATCAACAATTGTTTTAAATGTGGAGCAATTCATTCACGACATCGAGGAGAGGCCGGCGATATGGAACCGTAACTTCCATTGCAACAAGGCGTTCCTCGAGCAAATGTGGGACGAGCTGAGCGGCACACACAAGCTGCCGAGTAAGTACGAGTACAACAACAACAATGTACATATGCAACTATAGAGGCACAACTTTTTGGCGATCGCATGTTGTATTGCCTGCTCGCTTGCACACTGGCACAGAGCTAAAACAAGAGCGAGAGCGAGAGCGAGAACGCAAGGCACAACATTACAGGCGATTTTTCGAAAGAGTTGAAGAGAGCATGGGAAAAGTTGTGACTTTAAAGTAACATTTTCTATGAGTGGGCGACTCTATTCTACTCTCCCTCTCCCTCTGCCAGAAATTGTGCTCAAGGCCAAGTGGAAGGGGCTGCGGGACAACTTCCGGGTCGAGTACAAGCGCATTCCACGCGCTGACAACGGCGACTTTATGGTGGATCCCGCCACTTTCGAGTCCAAATGGCTGCACTACTACGCCCTCCTCTTTCTAAGTGAGTATACTTTTGTCCTCGTATTTTATGTAGAACTCACGTTGTTGTTGTTGTTCCTTACAGCGGACCACATGCGTCACCGCCTGCCTAAAAATGAGCAGGACCAGTCATATTACTTCAACCAGCAGAGCGAGGACTGCGAGAAGACCGTGGTGGAGCCGGACCTGACCAACGGTCTGATACGCCGCCTGCAGGACAGCGATGAGGACTTTGATGAGGACGACATCGATGGTGAGGCTGGCGGCGATGCTAGCGATGGCAGCCGCAGCCTGGACGGCTTGCCCACTCCACCGGCGGCACATCAACAAACGCAGCTGAGTACCACACCACTGGCCACGGGCGCACTCAAGGCACAGGAGGAGGCCTTTGCCGCCTCGCATCAACACGCCCTGATTAAAGCTGGACTTCTGCGCGCTCAGCTGCTGGAGCTGGAGCTGGAAAGGGAGGCACAGGATTTGAGTAAAAAGTCAACACAAGCGCCAACTGTTCCAACTGCACCTGCGCTACTAGCAGCAAACCAGGAAATCCACACCGCGCCCTCGCATTGCTCTCCTCCGCCGGTGGTGACCACCACCACGACACACAGTGCGCTGACCACAGCGGCCCAACTGGCGGGCACCGTGCTGGCGCCAGCGACCACCACTTCCAGTGCTTCCAGCAGTGTGGGAGCCATCGGTGCCAAGCGATCCGTGTCTCCGCCCCCGCTGTACAACAAGGCTCATCATCCGCTGGCCACAGTAGCTGTCGGACATCACACGACCTCGGCGAAGGATGATTTCGTTGGAGGCGGTGGAGGAGTCAGTGGCGGCAGTGAGCATCTCAACTTTACGCAACACTCGTATGCCAATGGATTGATACCGGCACTGAAGCTGAAGCGGCCGCGGTTGTCGGAGGACAGCAACTTCAATGGTTCCTCAACAATGGACGTGCCGTTGGTGCCAGAGGACGACGATTACCACTACTTGCTCAGCCTGCATCCGTATATGAAGCAGCTGACAGCTGCGCAGAAGCTGCGCATTCGCACCAAGATACAAAAACTCATATTCAAAGAGCTGTACAAGGAGGATCTCGAGGAATCCAAGTAGCCGCCCGTCTCAAAAACTCCATGAACCTAAAGACTGTACATAAGAATCTCCTAATCCCTTACCCCGTAACCTGTAACCTGTAACCTGTACCCCGTTGCCCGTAACCAGTATGTAAGAATTAGACTTAGTCCATAGATATCTATGCCATGCGACTTTATCCATTTCTAGTTGAGCGCTGTCACCTGGTGCGCGCCATTTAGTCTAAGCTCAAAGATCTACAAATAAATGCAGAAATCTTTAATACAAATTGTGTGTCCTACATTCCCGAACAGCAATGCACAGGCTGCTAATCTTATTCCTCATGTGATCTAATCTCCCATCTATTGTACTTTTCGCAGGTGAGGTTTACGTGCTCGACGACGGAGCTGAGGTCGATCTGGATCTGGGCAACTATGAGCGCTTTCTAGACGTTACTCTGCATCGGGACAACAACATAACCACGGGCAAAATTTACAGACTTGTCATCGAGAAGGAGCGCCGAGGCGACTATCTTGGCAAGACCGTCCAGGGTGAGTCCAAATAATCTATTGATCACCTGAAGTGTGTTAATAACATCTATTTATTACAGTTGTGCCACATATAACGGATGCCATACAGGAATGGGTGGAGTGCGTCGCTCAAACGCCCGTCCAGGGATCCTCAAAGCCGCAGGTGTGCATCATTGAACTCGGCGGCACCATCGGAGACATTGAGGGCATGCCCTTCGTAGAGGCCTTCAGACAGTTTCAGTTCCGCGTCAAGCGTGAGAATTTCTGCTTGGCCCACGTGTCCCTCGTGCCGCTGCCAAAGGCCACCGGGGAACCGAAGACGAAGCCCACACAGAGCTCTGTGCGGGAGTTGCGTGGCTGCGGCCTCAGCCCGGATCTGATTGTCTGCCGATCCGAGAAGCCGATTGGCCTGGAGGTTAAGGAGAAGATCAGTAATTTCTGTCACGTCGATCCGGATCAAGTTATATGCATACACGATCTGAGCTCCATCTACCACGTGCCGCTGCTGATGGAGCAGAATGGCGTCATCGAGTTTCTGAACGAGCGTCTCCAGCTGAACATTGACATGAGCAAGCGGGCCAAGTAAGTCTTCCTTTACTCTTGATGTGGTCCGTTTCTAATCTTGATCTTTATAGATGCCTGCAACATTGGCGGGATCTGGCCCGTCGGACGGAAACCGTGCGTCGTGAGGTGAACATTGCCATAGTGGGAAAGTACACCAAGTTTACGGACTCGTATGCATCTGTGGTGAAGGCGATACAACATGCTGCTCTGGCCGTTAACCGGAAACCCAACTTAACCTTTATCGAGTCGTGTCTGCTGGAGCAGGAGACACAGCAGAAGGAGCCTTCCAAATACCACAAGGAGTGGCAGAAGCTGTGTGAAAGCGATGGCATTCTCGTGCCCGGTGGCTTTGGGGCACGTGGAATGGAAGGCAAGATACGTGCTTGCCAGTGGGCGCGTGAGAACCGCAAACCCTTCCTGGGCATTTGTCTTGGACTACAGGCGGCGGTCATAGAGTTTGCTCGCAACGTACTCGGCCTTCAGGATGCCAATAGCACTGAGATAAGTCCGGACACAGCTAATCCATTAGTCATCGATATGCCGGAGCATCATAAGGGTCAAATGGGAGGCACAATGCGACTGGGCAAGCGCACCACAATCTTTGCCGATAAGCCGAGCACCATTCGACAGCTGTACGGCAATCCCAAGACAGTCGACGAACGGCACAGGCATCGATATGAAGTGAATCCCAAGTACGTGCCGCAGCTGGAGAAGCACGGCTTGAATTTTGTGGGCACTGATGTCGATCAGAAGCGCATGGAAGTGATTGAGCTGCCCAGTCATCCGTACTTTGTGGCTACCCAATACCATCCGGAGTACTTGTCACGTCCTCTGAAGCCGTCGCCGCCCTTCTTGGGTCTCATATTGGCCTCTGAGGGCAGACTTCAATCCTACATAGATCGAGGCTGCCGTCTGTCGCCCCGTCAGCTGTCGGATGCGTCTTCGGATGAGGACGAGACTGTCAATGGCTTGTCACGCATAACAAACAAATTCGAGGCCCTCAAACTTCCAGGCTCTGTGGACAAGAACAACAAGGAAAACGGATCGCAGCCGATGAAGCCTCTGATCAATACAAATGGTTGTGCTGTCAGCGATAGTACGTCGGACAATGAGTTCGCCTGCGCCGCTGAAGATGGAGCCTGCGGCGGAGCTATCAGCGATGCTAGCGTTTAATCTAATCCATACAATACAAGAAATTCAATCTTTCTTTCCTATTATGCGTAAAAGTCATTGAAGTAACGTCAGATGCATTCATCTGGCATCTGGCGTCTTTCGAAAGTTCAACTTAATTACTAGTTTCTAATCTCGACAAATGTTATTTATCTCAACGAATAGATAAGTAATGTGTGAATATTAATGAAATGTTTGTTATTCAATCACAAAGCTAATTCACGTAAATACATATATTTTTAGATAAAAATTCAAATATTCAATTTTCTTTCAATTTGGATTACTTTACAAAGTTAATTTTAGGAAAACCATGCGTGCTGATTTTTTCTCTTGTACATCGAAAAAGTCGGCCAAGGATTTGTTGGTTTTGGTAGTAAAAGAAGGAAACTAGCGTGATTTTTAAAAAGTCAGAACAATCATATCGAGCCCTTTTTACGGATATAACGCAAGTGACATTTTTCCGAAATTTGTTTTTTTAATGCAAATGTGTTCATTAATATTAATAGTATCTACACTCAAAATATTAAACTTTAATTGTTTTTATTTCCGGAGATATTGACCTGTCAACTATAACGTAAGCGACACATGACACGAAGAAATCAACTTAACGAAACCTAAAAACCTTTCTCCTGTAAAATTTGCTTTTTGTCGCTTACGTTATATCCGCAAATAGGGCTCGATATCTTAATTTTTTATAGGCAATAAATTTTTACAATATTCAACAAAGCGATTTTAAGGCTTTAATACAAATAAGACGACTACAGTTTTGTCTTAATTTTGGATCGCCTCTAGTTAATATAGCAAAAGAGTTTAAATGTTTGTGGATTTTTTTTATACGTTGCTGATTTACTTGTTGATTCTCCTCTAGAAGATGACCAACAATAAGATTAAAATATCTTTTAATGACCTAATATGGACTGGATAAGGATTGGATCAGGCCCCAATAATTTATTGCTGCGATTGTTTGTAATCCAATAAAGGTTACTGGCTTTCAGTTTAAGTTGCATTTCCTTAGTTTCAAAGTTCTTTGCCAGGTAAGTCGCTTGTCGAGATGAACGCCAAAGTACGTTACTACTTCAGCTGGGGGAAGTTGCGTATTGTTATAGCGGAGGACAGTTTTGCCTGTTGGGAGTAAACGTTACGTTTTGCACTGTCGTTTTTTTTTTAGCGCCAGCCTGGTAGCCATTCCTCCATTACCACAAGGTGATTTACCAGTTGTGCTGTTGGCTGAATAAAAATGTTACGCTCGTTTACTTAGGCAGATAAATTAACAGATATCGATGCAATGTTGATTTTGCATGTGAATCCTAATGTTGGGTGTAACGTACTGAACTTAGAATACAATTGTATAAATAAACTAGAGCGTAGGCTACCTTCGGTTACATTGTAGAGCAGCGGTGGGCCCGCATGGGCTCCGGGAGCTAGCGGCTGCTCCCAACATTTGACATTTTATGACCGTCATAAGAATTGTAGAACTGCTCCCGAATTAAGATTTCGTGCCCACCGCTGTTGTAGAGTTTAGAGATTTATGATGTTTTTAATTTATTACATTTTAGTTTTTGATTTTAGTGGACCTTTTTTACAAAATTCTTTCAATTCAAAGCAATCCTTTTGTAGGTCTCTTTAATAAGTTATGGAATATGAATATGATATAGAGATCTAAGCCGTATGTGCTGCCTGCAGCAAAAAGACATCCTGTTAAAGATTATCTATAAATTTTGATGCCTACTTTGCCCTATTTCGTGCGTTACACAGAAGAATATAATACCCTGTACAAGGGTAAATTTAAAAGTATGGGAAATTACGGATTACACTACCCAATGCTCTGTTATTTTCATGGCAAGAATTTTCCGCATTATAAAATCAGACATCATTTTGGTTTGTTGGAATCGTGACGTGAATAATCCAACACGTTGCCTTCTCTTTTCGAATCTGACAAAAAACTAGACTATTTCTAAAGGTTTTCTGACGTCGTGGCGTCTGATGCCAGACAGCTTGTACTTATGAATTTGTACATACGACACTCAACATGTTCATATATGTATCACAATGTACAAATGTATCTATACATACACGTTCAAGTATATAATATTCACATTGTGGTCTTTTTCTGATCGTACAGCCAAAAAATGTGCTCTTGTTCTGGTCTAGAGCAGAAATTTATCAAACGGTCATGACAATACCTAACGAACCCAACCCATGCTAATGCTAATGCTAATGCCCATGCCCATGTCTTTGCCGTCTTTGCCGTCGCCGACGTACTCGAAAATATATGCTAGCCAAGTCCACAAATAGACGGGGTATGTGCCTGCTGTGCTCCGTGTACAATTGTACTAGCTAATTAGCTAGCTTCTTGATGACGGTTGCTCTGCTCGATTCTCGCTTCTCATTTTCATTGCGAGTGGACATATATTCAATTGTATTGTAATCATTCAAATGAGCAGACGCGTCGCCGGGTATTAAAAATACGTACGTTCATATATAAAGGATCGAAAATCTATATATACGAATATATAGAAAGGATTGGAGATGCACCTCAACCACAAAAAGAAGAGCCGATCTCGTAATCGACCTAGAAACAAGTGTAATCGATCCGATGAATCAAATCCCCAAGAGAGTTTGCAGGCGAGTCCTGTGGCCACTGCAGACTCGACTGTGGTTGACCTGGAATCGCCATCCGACGCTGAGTCGGATAACAATGCCATCTACGTAATACAGCGGCTACTTCGCAAGAAACTCTTGGCCAAGAGCAATACGAGTGCATCGGTTCCGTCCAGCCCAACAACGAGAAAAGTCCTGGCTCCACCGCCGCAAACAGTTCCAAAGGACGTTAAGAGTGAGGAAGTCAATGCGCTTCTAAAATGCATTGGCAGCAAATTGCAAAAAGGTTGATACTCAAAAAATGTGAAACTGAAAATTATAAAAAATATCTTATATTATATAACTGCCCACGTATGTATGTACATGTAAATGTAGGTGTCGGAGGCGAATTGCCAACGGAGGCGCTTTTCAGCAAACTGGGCCAAATGTTGAGCACGGCGCCCCTAAGTGATACCGGGTTCGGGTCCGGGTCAGATGACGAAGAGGCGGAATATGTTGAGTACATATACAAGCCGCGGCAATATTTCATGTCATCGCTGTGCAACGTGAGTTGATGCTGCCTGACATCATTCTTTCGATTTGAATAAACAAATTGAAACTTTCAGCACTGCAAAGCGGATCTGTGTGGCAAGCAGCCTCTTCCCTGCAAGGCCTGTGGCCTGATCTTCTACTGCAGCGTTGGTCACATGCGGGAGGATCAGGAGCATCGCCAGCTCTGTTACGGCCTGCGTCAGTTGGTGGATCAAAATGGTAAGCATTGCATAAGTATTGATACACTCTTGACAATATGATAATTGTATCACATGTGTGACGCATAAAAGCAGGCGTGGCAGACCCCATTTAGTATATATTTATATTCCTGTTTAGGATGTTTCTGGGCAAACTGTCACACCAGACCCCATTAAGTAGAGCTGTTTTTGATTAGCATCGGTCTGAGACTTGAAGTTTCGTA
>JBAMBL010001168.1:0-19410 GCA_037043405.1 Drosophila subquinaria | reverse complement strand
AGAATTACCCAGCAAACACTTGAACGAGTAAAATTAACGCAAACCCAGCAAACAATTTTAATCGCCAGAGAGTCTCAGGCGACTCGCCTAAAAGTTTCAGGCGACATCGCCTTCTAATCGCTTTTTGATCTCCTTTTGTTAGAGAGTGAGCCACTTCCGCGACGCTTCGGAAAGACTCTTTTGCGAGTCTTCTAAAAGACTCTTCCGCGACTCTCCTAAGAAGAGTCGCGGAAGTGGCTCTTTCTAAAAAAAAAAATGTATTTTTTTTTTTTTTGTATTATTAAGACGCGCTTCTGCGAGGTAGCCAAAGAAGCTTTCTTTGTTGGTCCACGAATTTGTCACAGCAGATTATGTAACAACAGTTGTAGCACAACAGGGGAATTCGAACCTCGGAATTTAAAGTTCGGAGTCGGCAACTCTAACTAGTGAGCTACGGGATCAACAATTTAGTCTACTAGAAAAAATCTGAATTAAATTGCTCTAGACGTAGAGCTCATTTTTGTTTTTTGGTCTCGCTAAACAATCGCCTGGAAAGATTCATCTTCCAAAACACTTGTGCGCGACTCGCAGAAGACTTTGCCACATTACTTTTTTTCTATTTATAGCTTTCTATCGCTAAACAATCGCTAAACAATCGCAATGGAAGATTCATCTTCTATTAATCTCCTGCGCGAATCGCAGAAGACTCTTTTTCGGCGATGGACGATTGTACAATCGCCCAAATGTTTGCTGGGTAAGAGACAGCAATAAGAAAAAGAAGAAGAGTTTGTTGTCGTTTTGCAATTTTGTTGCTTGAATGTCAAGCGGCATGTTGCAAAGCTACAAAGTTACGTGAGGTTTCCTGAAACAGTGTGTACAGTGTACAGTGTATAATATTTAAGTAAATTGTACATACCAACACAAATACATATGTAAATACACATGTGCATCTGCTTTCTGCGAGCACCTCGACACGTGTTTCGGCCACGGATGCCACTTAAAAGTATCTATTGAGCCAAAAACAAACGAAAAATGAGCCAAATTCACTAAAAGAGCGCCGAATGTTGACAACATGTTGCAACATGTTGCAACTACACGGAGAGCGACAATGCTGCAAATGACTCTTCTCTGTTAGTATGCAAGTATTAGTGACTTTTTCTGTTAATTTGCAAGTATTAGTGCCGTTTTTGCAGTTTTGTGCGCGCTAAATTTGAAATGGAAAAACGTGAAATTTTCAAAAATTAATTTAAAAAAGCTGAGAATTAATTTCAAAAAAACAAAAACACCCAAAATTAGGTAAAATAATTAACTTTATTTAGAAATTGGTTTTGGTGGCAAAATCGAGAAAAAAGCCCAAAAACATTGAGAAATAACAGGAAATTTGAGAAACAACAAATGTCAATAAATCGAGAAAAATTCTGTATGTCTCTGACACAAATTTCAAAGCTCTAGCTCAAAAAAAAAAAAACTTCACTTTTTTTTGATGTCAAAAATTTGATTTGGATTGCCGGAGAATTTATTCTGGAGTCGCAGGCGCGCAGAAAAGTAGCAAGTAGATACACCAAAAACGTTTTGCGTTTAGCGGGAGCGAGAGAGCGCGCTTTACAGCACACTGGAGTGACTGGTGCGGCTATCTATTTTGTGTATGAGTTTCAAGGCCAGCTGTTTGTTTTCCTCGTTTCCCTCTTCTTTCGTGTTTCAGTTTAGTAGAAAAAGTGCGTTTGACGTGCGCGGACCGAGCGGAACAGCGCGGACGAGAAAAACAAGCAACATACAAAAACGTAATTCTGAACTGATGAAAAAAGGAGCCAATTCGAAAAAATAAGTGCCATTGCGCCAACAGGACAAAAAAGAGCCAATTTTGGTGCAAAAGCGCCAATTGTGGCAACCGTGTTTCGGCTTGCCATTCTCTCTTTTTATTTTGAATTACCCAGCAAACACTTGAAAGAGTAAAATTAACGCAAACATATCGGAGAATGAACATACACGCTCAGATATTCGCTCACATTGTGATATTGTAAAGATAAACTAACGAAAAAAAAGTTAATTGCAAAATACTTCTAATTTACTCCCTTTCATGATTTATTTATCAAATAAAATAAAACTCATAATAAAACATAAAATTGCTGAAATGGCTGCTACTAGTTATTGATGTAAGAAGATTGTAATAATTACATACATACACTGGTCGTCGTATTTATTTTGACAAACGGTCAGTTGTCTTTGCATTCCTTGCCAAATGGGAGAATGTAATAAGCTAAAAATCTTTTGTTATCAATTTAATTAATGTACATTACTTACCACAATTTCCTTAATTTTTTAAAATCAGAATTAATTGAATGCAAATAACCGTTTGGTCAAAATAAAAATATGCCGACTAGTGTATAACAATTCAGTTATTTTACTCCATTTTAATTGAATCCTTAGCTTTACAAGATGCAACATTGTAAGCCTTAAAGTTTAAGGCATTGCTTTAAGTGTATATAAAAAAAAAATTCGAAATAAAGCACATCGTCTATTGTACAATGACTTTCAATACCACTTAGTTTATTATTAATACAAAACCTGTGTGTACCTGTAATAAAATCAAAGAATCGAAGAAATTATATTATATGTATTATATATAATATATTAATATATTTACAATATATTTATATTTTGTCAATATTTATTTTTGTAATTTCCAAATACGCGGAGAATAAATGCACTTTTCCCTTACCTCTTAGCAGCTGTTATTCTTTGAAAGCAATCATTAAAAATAATATTAAAGCGGAATTAAAACTAACGGAAACAAATTATCGCCTTCGATTTTATAAAAACAAATTACAGATCGGCATCATCTAAATATTTTAACAGTACTATATAAACTGGCTTAAATTTAGCAACAATCTTTTGAAATTTTGTTGCTAAAATTGCATTAATCGACGAAATGCATAAAAACAAATTTATCTAAAATTCATTAATGTTTACTTGTATTACGAATGTAAGAACCTACAAGTTGGGTAAACTTGACAAGTTCAGTCAATTAACATTGTATGTATCTACAATCTCGTATGCTACTTTTTCGAGATACGTTTCAATACTGGACTGCAGTGTGCTCTCATGTGGAGAGTTGACATTGCTACTGCTGCATTGAATACAATATACTCCTGCTCTACGCGTACGGGGAATAATAATTTATTGTTGCAAGAATACTTACTGAAAATCTATTAAATATGTACGTACTCGTATGTATGTATAGATTGTAGATGTGCATTAACGTCGCATTCCTTTTGCCTAGCTCTTCGCTTTTTGTGCTTGACATTGAAAACGAAAGTTTGTCTTTTCTTTTCAATTGAGTTTCTCTGCGATTTCGCTCTCTTTACTTGCTTCGTCTTGCTTTTGTTGAGCGTGTCTGACGAGGTTTCTTGTTGAGTGGGTTATGATTGCGGCTCTTTTTGAAGTGCTGTACATATGTATTATACATACATTCATATATGTATATATGTATGTACTCATTCGCCACCAAAGTGTTAATTTCATTAATGTTCTTCAAAGGCAGCTCTATTCCTTTTGCTATCTCTTTTTATTTTATTTTTTACCTTTAAAGTACATCTGCTCTCTATCAATAAAACTGATTGAGGTGGATAAAAATTACCCACAGTCTAATTTATGTTTGATCGGCTTAAAACTTATTTTAAACGCTTCTCTTAAAAAGTAACACCTAAAAATAAAGCGAAAAAAATAAGAATAACTGATTGTTACTTTTGGTATTTATGTTTGCAAATCGAAATTCACGAGTTTTTTAATTTGTCAAAACAGTTACTTGACTAACTGTATGTGTGTCTGCAAGCGACTTTTTCAACAGGCATGTCATCAAATTTGCAAACTTCTCCACTTCTGAGTTGGCTGAGTGTCTGGAGAGTCCGGTTGGAGCTGTGGCCGCAGCGAGTGCAACAACAATGAGAAATTGTGTTGTTGGTTCAAAGTGGCATTGCACTTAATCCTGCATTGTGTACGTGTGTGTGTGTCGCGTGTGTTGCATTTGGTACAATTTGAATATATATGTATGTATGCACTGTGTGTGCTCGTCTTTGTAGGCGGGGAGACAAAATGTGGGTAATTACACAAAAAAAAAAAAAAATTCTATAATTCAATATTAGAATTCTAGATTTTAGTATGTATTTTTCAGGTATGTAATCGGGATATTATTGGTAAATTAACACAATATCCCACAACATAAGATTTTTCTAAAATAGTTCTTATAAAGTCTGATATTCAGAAAATTCGCCTAAAGGGAATTGAGAAATTTAAATTAAATCAAGTATTTTGTAATAATTTTTAAGAAATTCCGAGATTTCGTCGCGAAATCCAGAACTTTTTTTTCTTTATATACAGTGGCTCACAGCTTATTTCAACCAGCACCTTCAAATAAGTTAGTCTATAAAATCTAAACTAAAAGAGATATCTGATGCTTCAACTTATAAAATATGAATTAATTTATTTTTTAAATATTTTTCCAATATTTTATAATAATTAAAAACTAAAAAGTCAACCAAAAACAATGCCGAAGCTTATTTCAACCACTTAAGAAAAAAATGTTAAAGCTTAGTTTTTTATCAAACAAAAAAAAATAGTACTTGGAATTACTATCCCTTTGGTCAACCATCATTTTTATCCTTTTTGGAATGGATTCGATCAACTTTTGGCCACTTCTGCCGTAATTTTGGCCCATTCTTCAAGCATTGCAGTACATATTATGTACACATGTGTCAAGCGTTATTGTGTCCTTTTTGCACGATAAGTTTTGCAATGAATATGTATTAGATGCATTTGATATTTACATTTTTAAGGACTGTTTTTCAATATCTAGTTTTTGTAAAATGTTTGCGATACGTGTGTATTTACAAGTGTAGTAAAAAGAAGTAAAAAACTATTTTCAGTATTAATTTGTGCCATAAAGTGTCAGTTATATATGCATGTATATATGTATTACATATATAAATACACGCAATGTATAAATGTACAGGCATACATATGTATGTAGATGCATATGTACTTATAGTACATATTTTACATGCAAACGAATTTTGGCACGTTTTGTCAGTTTAAGGGAGAATCAGCCACATGTTGCCTACCACCGTTGGACCAATAGTCCCCATCCCCCATCGTATTCGATGGTGGGTGGTACTTGCGATAAAACCCACCCACCCACCGACCGCCCTTCCGCCCGCCCGCATTTTCGCCAATGTCCAGCAATGTCCGGATTACCACTGTCTGTCTGCCGCCTGTCATTTGCATTTTTCGCTTGAAGCAACGACTCGCTCTCGGTTTTCGGGGGGTCGTTTGGATTGCATTTTGTGCAGCCTTTGCTCATTTATTGTGAGAGAAGACTGGTCTGGAGAGGAGGATGGAATGGAGAGGGAGAGGGAACTGCAGCGACGCCAGCGTCGGCAGTGCGGCACATGCGTGTGTTGCACGTTGTGCTTCATTTGCTTTGCGTTAATTTCGAGAGTGTGGCGGCATGTGGGCCGATGAGGCACAGGGGACCAAACCGAGCCTGGAGTCACCCATCATCAATGGTCGCTCATCGAAGAGTGGAATTCTATAGCTGTGATATGTTTTGGTTGTTCATCATCATCATCATCATCATAATGAGCAACAGTCCTGAATTGTTGCCAGTTATCTGGCTCAAGCTTTTGTGCGTTTCGGTTTCTGTTTTGTGGCTCTGCTTCTGTTTCCTGCACCTCCATTCGAGGGGCACCTAAGCGTTTCAAGTCTCTGCTCTTGGCCCTATCGCTGACTCGCTGCCATTTGCTTTCGGCCTCCATCATCGTCGCGTCAACATTGTGAGCAGCTGTTGCTCTTTGCGTTCTGCCAGCTTCTCTTCTCCCTCCCTGCCTACCTCCCTTCACCCCCGCTGTCTCTGTCTTTACTGTTGCTGTTGTTGGCAGTTGGCAGTTGCCTTTCGGGTCGGCATATGGTTTGTTGTTTCTTTTTCTGCTCGCGCATTCCGTTTTACTCACGTTTTTCGACGTCGACAACAGCAGCAGAAACAACAGCAGCAACAACAACAACAATAGCCAGAGCAATAACAGCGACAGCAGCGACAACAATAATGTGCAAAAAAATTAAACGGAAAATACAATTTCGTAGCTCACATTGTTGTTGTTGCTGTTATTTTTGTAGTGGCAGCAGCAACAGCAATTTCAGCAGGATGTCGCTGCTGCTACGCGTTAGCCAAGACCTGGCGTCACCCCCTCCCACCTGCCAATGCCCACCCACAGAGCAGCTAACACACACAATTCAAAGTGTGAGTCTGTGTGTATGTATGAATTTACATATTCATGACAAAAAAGAACATTTGTTTTTTATTTTTAAAAATAAAATAAATATATTTGGATGTGATTACATGATCATTTCATTTCAGATAACTGCTCAGAATGTTGATTACCCCGCAAAGTCTCAAATGAAAGCTAATGCCTCATTTTGCTTCATGTGATTCTTCTCTCTCGTCCAGCTTCTGTCATTTCCATTTGTAATTCCACTTTCCCATTTGGGGAATGGTAATTAACGCCCGACGACTGGCAACATCCAATGCCAGTCAACCCAACCAGTCAACCCAACCAGCCTGCTGCTACATAGTTTGCCAGCTACCAGCTACCAAAAATGTTGCACTCCCCGCCTCATACTTGCAATGTTGTTGTCTGCGTGCCAGAGCGACAGGCCCAAAAACCATTCGCCATCGCCATCGCCATCGTCAACGCCAGCCGGCGATTCATTTCATTTCAGCGTTGCACGCTGGCTTTGGCTTTGGCTGCCTGCCTCATGTTCCATGCCCCATGCCTACTGCCTCTTGCCCACTGCCTGCTCGCCTCCTGTCGCGTGATTTTAACGAGCCTCCCATCTCTCCATGCTTTATGCTTTTCGCTCACTCGCTCGCTTCCGCGCGTTGATTGTCGTTGCTGTTGCTGCTGCTGCTGCTGTCGACGTCGCGTCGTCGTTGTCGTTTTGCGCATGCAGCAGCAGCAGCAGCAGACCAGACCGGGGCAGACCAGACCAGACCACCGACACCTCACACCCGCCACACTCTCACACACACACACACACACACACACACACACACACACACACACACAGCGAGAGACCATATGTATATGTGTGTGCGTGCTTGACTAGCCGGCAAATGCCGCGCGCAATAAATGCCCAAAAGCAACAGCAATAACAACAAATGGCAGGCAGCAGGCTGCCAGCAACGGGGGCTGAAACAGGCGATGGCAACGACGACGACGGCAACGGCGACGGCGGCGGCTGTTTTTAGCGTTTGTGCGCGCCCCCCAAAACACATTGAGACATACTCACACACACACACCGACACACACACGCACACAAGCTGACACACATGCATTATGTGGGGCTGTATGTGTATGTGTTTGTATGTGAGTGTGTCGCAAAAGCTTGTGGCGTGGCTTTGGCTCTGACTCTGCTCCGACTCTGCTCTGCCTGCTGCCTGCTGCCTGTCTGCCTTGCCTGCCTGCCTGGCGTTTTTTGCGTTTCTGTTTTTTGCCTGCCGTTGCTTCTGCTGCCTCTGCTTTTGTTGTTGCTACTGCTGCTGCTGCTGTTAGTTGGCACGTTTTGTTGGCTCGCTGGCTTTTGGGCTTGGGCTTGGGCTGGCTGCTCTGGCTATGGCTCTGGCTTTGGCTCTGACTCTGACTGCAGCCTGTCGCGGTCGCCACGCTCGCGCTGCGACGGCCATGGCGGCAGTGGCAGTGGCTGTGGCTGTGGCGGTGGCGGCGCTTCGCACTTTGCTCTGCTGAATTTTCAATTTCAGTTGTAAGCTGACTGCAATCAGCAGTGGTTCGCCCTATTTCGTTTCGCTTCGCTTGGATACTGTTCTGTTCGTTCGGTTTGCCTCGCTACGGTTCGGATTGTGTTTTGTTTGTGTTGTTGACGGCCGATTTTCGAGTGTCGCGGACAGCGGACAGTGGTCGGTAGACAGTAGAGAGTAGACAGTCAGCCTGTCGATTTGCCCAACTGTCGTCATAAAGTTTTCGCCAAATATTATAAACACGACAAACAAGCCTCCTCCCTCCACCCACCTCCCACGCAGGTTCGCGCATTTAATGGCTCGCGCGCAATTTTTGCATGTGTGTATCACACACACACACACACACACACGCACACACAAAAGGGAACACACCTACATAAATACCAACACATGAAGCACACAATGTGCGTGTTTTATTGATTTTGTAGAGCAACAAAGTCAGCGGCAAGTTTTTTAAGCTGCAGTTGGGCCTCTGTCCCTTTAAAGTCCAAACTGCCTTCTATACAAACATATAAATATAGGTGTATATGTATATCTGGACTTTATCTGGTCATCATAATCAAAGTGATAACTTAAAGATCTAATTGTAAACAATTTCACATGGAATGGAAGTTGTGTTATAGAATTAGACACAATACAAAAATTAATGACTCAACAGGGATTTAATAGAAAGATGTTAAACGAACTCTATAGTCGTTGTTATTAAACACTTAACATTATTAAAAATGTGCATTTATTAGAAATTGTACCCACAAGAAAGGCATATTTTTCAGGGAGGCAGAAAAACAGACCCATAAGTCTATTGACTATTTAAACTAGCGGTGGGCACGCAGTGGCTCCGGGAGCAGCTGCTGCTTACAACTAAGGTAGACTCTAATAGGGTTGTTGTTGTTGATGTTGTTGTAGTGCTCCCGAATTCAGATTTCGTGCCCACCGCTGATTTAAATGTACATTTGTTTAAAATTGTACAGTAATATTTTGAACATTTTACCTAATCATAGACGGGGAAAAGTGGAACAAGTTGACAATCATGTAGAAAAACTGACCTAAAATACTGTTGAGGCTTCCTATTCACATTAGCATTATTCGTAGCCGAATGTTATATTAATTTTGATTCCAATTGACCATCTGAATGGGACTTCACTGTGCCCGGCTCATAACTTTGTTGGCGCTGGGAGGCAAACTTGTGAGTTTCTTGGCATTGAGCAAAAGCACCTCAGCTCCTCAGTTCTTCAGCAGCAGCAGCAGCAGCTGGCCCAGCTCATGCCGTAGCTGGCACCCTCAATCCCTGGGCACAACTTGCTGCTGTCGCACATAAAAACGGCAATGGCAACGGCAACAGCAACAACAACAACGGCGGCAACGACGAAAACGAAAATTTAACGACTGCGCAACGTGACGCATTATTTGTCTGCGCTGCCTCTGCCCTCTGCTCTGCCCGTCGTTGCCGTTGCCGTTGCCGCCACTCGTAACTTGCCGGTTCCCCGGTTTGGCGTCTGGTCTGCCTTTCAGCAGTTCAGCCTTTCAGCCTGCAGCAAGCTTGCCGCAGACTCGCGCCGCCAGAAATTGCTTTTGCTTGCTTGCCTGCTTGCTTGCAGGCTGGCTGGAACTTCACCGATCTCCTACCTCCTCCTACTCCTACTCAACCCTCGCTGATGGCCAACGTACGCTGTGCTGCCGTTTTAGTATTTCGCACTCAGTGCACGCGGCGGCGACAGCGACGATGACGACGACGACGACGAAGGCAGCGACACTGGCAGTGGCTGCAAGCATTTTTGCATGACTGACTGACTATAGCTATGGCTGAGTCTGAGTCACTCACACACACACAGACACACACACACATGTCTATATACAAATGCGCCAGCTTGTGTTGTGGTGGAATGGGGGAGGCAGAGCAAAGCAGGACAGAAGGAGGGGGGCTCTGCCGTCGCAGCCTGGCGTGTGTTTATAATTTGATTTCGCTTCTTTCTTTCTCCGCTTCGTTGTGTGATGGCGGCGGACCAGCATTTCCTGTCGCTGCTGCTAAAACCGCTGCCTAGGCCTACGAGCGTGAATGTGGACTGCGGACTGGCTGTGGAGAGTGGAGTCTAGAGAGTGGAGAGTGAACGATAGCAGCACACGCACACAGTGCTGTCTGCTGTGGTGTGATGGTTGATGTGCGATAGGGGGAGTGTGGGGGGAAGTCGTCTGCCGCATCTGCTGCAAATTCGCTGGCACGCCAAAAGCTACAACAACAACAACAACAACAGCAACAGCCTAAACTGACTGCAATGGCAACCTCGCAGGCCACGGAATCTTAATGAAGTTATTGTGTTGTGCTGCACTGTTGCCATAGCTGTTGTTGTTGTCGCTGTCGAGTTGGGTTGCTGTGACTGTCCAACTCGTCGCTTTTTTGTTGCTGTGCCATTTACATATATGGTACATATGTATGTTGATACAATACATGCTCATCTGTATGTATATGTGTATTTAAGCGTTAAGCTGTTGGCGTTGCCATTGCAACTGCAACTTGGCTGGTGTTTGTTTGTAGCAGATCCTGGTGGGCAGCGGACAGACAAGTGTTAATCAGGACATTATCAAACCTAAATTTCAGATAGTTTGACAAATCATGTGATGATTAAAGAGACAAGACAAATGGATAAAACTGTGACTTTTATGATATCGATGCATACAGTCACTCCCAGCCTACTCTTCCCACTATTCGAACATTTTAAAAGTTTTATATGAGATTATATCTAAATTAAACAATAAGATACAGTTGTACTTCCATATTTCGAATTTCTCTCTAACTCGAGCTAAATAAGTGCCAGTAAAATTAATAAACTTAAGAACAAAAAACTATAAGTCGAATATCTCCTTAGCTCGAACCTTTTCTTTGGATAATGCTGATTCGAGTTAGGGAAGTTCGACTGTAATGTCAAAAATGTGGTGAATAAGTTGGGAGCTACTGAATATTAAATGTATCACAATTAAATAATTGCTTATACTATCAATGAAAAGAAATCAAAATCTCGCAGTCAACGTTAAGAATAATGATGATTTATTGAAAGCTTAATCAAGCTTCCTTTGATCACATAAAAGCACTCATTCTACACAAACTTACTTTTTAGTTATGGTATGTGTGTGTGTGCAAGCGAGAATTCTGCGTTGAGTTAAACACGTGGGCATTATTTTTGTGCATAGTCTTTAAGTAACTGTAAACGTTCGAATAAATATCTATGCAAGTGAAATGCATTCTCTCATTTACCATCTACAGTTAAAGTTGCCGCTCAGTCAATGTAGAACTTTAAACATGAGCGTATTTTGAATGCATTCCCATTCAATGAAGCCTGGCTTTGCTCAGACTCTCCACACTCTCCACTCACACAGGGACGGTTTGTGCTTGTGTGAATTTGAGGAGAGTACAAATGTTCTCTTTGGCAGTTGCGTGTGTGTGTTTGCGTGTGTAAAGATGAGCAGTGTTTTGAATTTGCCATTGCATTCGTTGTCAACAGGCAGCTGAGAACAGGCGTGGGTGAGAGAGCACAAGAAAAACGTAAAGACGGAACGACAACGCAAAAGAAAAGGGCCTCTAAAATGGCGCCAAAAAAATCAACAATTGTTTTAAATGTGGAGCAATTCATTCACGACATCGAGGAGAGGCCGGCGATATGGAACCGTAACTTCCATTGCAACAAGGCGTTCCTCGAGCAAATGTGGGACGAGCTGAGCGGCACACACAAGCTGCCGAGTAAGTACAAGTACAACAACAACAATGTACATATGCAACTATAGAGGCACAACTTTTTGGCGATCGCATGTTGTATTGCCTGCTCGCTTGCACACTGGCACAGAGCTAAAACAAGAGCGAGAGCGAGAGCGAGAACGCAAGGCACAACATTACAGGCGATTTTTCGAAAGAGTTGAAGAGAGCATGGGAAAAGTTGTGGCTTTAAAGTAACATTTTCTATGAGTGGGCGACTCTATTCTACTCTCCCTCCCGCCAGAAATTGTGCTCAAGGCCAAGTGGAAGGGGCTGCGGGACAACTTCCGGGTCGAGTACAAGCGCATTCCACGCGCTGACAACGGCGACTTTATGGTGGATCCCGCCACTTTCGAGTCCAAATGGCTGCACTACTACGCCCTCCTCTTTCTAAGTGAGTATACTTTTGTCCTCGTATTTTATGTAGAACTCACGTTGTTGTTGTTGTTCCTTACAGCGGACCACATGCGTCACCGCCTGCCTAAAAATGAGCAGGACCAGTCATATTACTTCAACCAGCAGAGCGAGGACTGCGAGAAGACCGTGGTGGAGCCGGACCTGACCAACGGTCTGATACGCCGCCTGCAGGACAGCGATGAGGACTTTGATGAGGACGACATCGATGGTGAGGCTGGCGGCGATGCTAGCGATGGCAGCCGCAGCCTGGACGGCTTGCCCACTCCACCGGCGGCACATCAACAAACGCAGCTGAGTACCACACCACTGGCCACGGGCGCACTCAAGGCACAGGAGGAGGCCTTTGCCGCCTCGCATCAACACGCCCTGATTAAAGCTGGACTTCTGCGCGCTCAGCTGCTGGAGCTGGAGCTGGAAAGGGAGGCACAGGATTTGAGTAAAAAGTCAACACAAGCGCCAACTGTTCCAACTGCACCTGCGCTACTAGCAGCAAACCAGGAAATCCACACCGCGCCCTCGCATTGCTCTCCTCCGCCGGTGGTGACCACCACCACGACACACAGTGCGCTGACCACAGCGGCCCAACTGGCGGGCACCGTGCTGGCGCCAGCGACCACTACTTCCAGTGCTTCCAGCAGTGTGGGAGCCATCGGTGCCAAGCGATCCGTGTCTCCGCCCCCGCTGTACAACAAGGCCCATCATCCGCTGGCCACAGTGGCCGTCGGACATCACACGGCCTCGGCAAAAGATGATTTCGGTGGAGGCGGTGGAGGAGTCAGTGGCGGCAGCGAGCATCTCAACTTTACGCAACACTCGTATGCCAATGGATTGATACCGGCACTGAAGCTGAAGCGGCCGCGGTTGTCGGAGGACAGCAACTTCAATGGTTCCTCAACAATGGACGTGCCATTGGTGCCAGAGGACGATGACTACCACTACTTGCTCAGCCTGCATCCGTATATGAAGCAGCTGACGGCTGCACAGAAGCTGCGCATTCGCACCAAGATACAAAAGCTCATATTCAAAGAGCTGTACAAGGAGGATCTCGAGGAATCCAAGTAGCCGCCCGTCTCAAAAACTCCATGAACCTAAAGACTGTACATAAGAATCTCCTAATCCCTTACCCCGTAACCTGTAACCTGTAACCTGTACCCCGTTGCCCGTAACCAGTATGTAAGAATTAGACTTAGTCCATAGATATCTATGCCATGCGACTTTATCCATTTCTAGTTGAGCGCTGTCACCTGGTGCGCGCCATTTAGTCTAAGCTCAAAGATCTACAAATAAATGCAGAAATCTTTAATACAAATTGTGTGTCCTACATTCCCGAACAGCAATGCACAGGCTGCTAATCTTATTCCTCATGTGATCTAATCTCGCATCTACTTTTTGCAGGTGAGGTTTACGTGCTCGACGACGGAGCTGAGGTCGATCTGGATCTGGGCAATTATGAACGCTTTCTAGACGTTACTCTGCATCGGGACAACAACATAACCACGGGCAAAATATACAGACTTGTCATCGAGAAGGAGCGCAGAGGCGACTACCTTGGCAAGACCGTCCAGGGTGAGTCCAAATAATCTATTGATCACCTGAAGTGTGTTTATAACATCTATTTATTACAGTTGTGCCACATATAACGGATGCCATACAGGAATGGGTGGAGTGCGTCGCTCAAACGCCCGTCCAGGGATCCTCAAAGCCGCAGGTGTGCATCATTGAGCTCGGCGGCACCATTGGCGACATTGAGGGCATGCCCTTTGTGGAGGCCTTCAGACAGTTTCAGTTCCGCGTCAAGCGTGAGAATTTCTGCTTGGCCCACGTGTCCCTCGTGCCGCTGCCAAAGGCCACCGGGGAACCGAAGACGAAGCCCACACAGAGCTCTGTGCGGGAGTTGCGTGGCTGTGGCCTCAGCCCGGATCTGATTGTCTGCCGATCCGAGAAGCCGATTGGCCTGGAGGTTAAGGAGAAGATCAGTAATTTCTGTCACGTCGATCCGGATCAAGTTATATGCATACACGATCTGAGCTCCATCTACCACGTGCCGCTGCTGATGGAGCAGAATGGCGTCATCGAGTTTCTTAATGAGCGTCTCCAGCTGAACATTGACATGAGCAAGCGGGCCAAGTAAGTCTTCCTTTACTCTTGATGTGGACCATTCCTAATCTTGATCTTTATAGATGCCTGCAACATTGGCGGGATCTGGCCCGTCGGACGGAAACCGTGCGTCGTGAGGTGAACATTGCCATAGTGGGAAAGTACACCAAGTTTACGGACTCGTATGCATCTGTGGTGAAGGCGATACAACATGCTGCACTGGCCGTAAACCGGAAACCCAACTTAACCTTTATCGAGTCGTGTCTGCTGGAGCAGGAGACACAGCAGAAGGAGCCTTCCAAATACCACAAGGAGTGGCAGAAGCTGTGTGAAAGCGATGGCATTCTTGTGCCCGGTGGCTTTGGAGCACGTGGAATGGAAGGCAAGATACGTGCTTGCCAGTGGGCGCGTGAGAACCGCAAACCCTTCCTGGGCATTTGTCTTGGACTACAGGCGGCGGTCATAGAGTTTGCTCGAAACGTTCTCGGCCTTCAGGATGCCAATAGCACTGAGATAAGTCCGGACACAGCTAATCCATTAGTCATCGATATGCCGGAGCATCATAAGGGTCAAATGGGAGGCACAATGCGACTTGGCAAGCGCACCACAATCTTTGCAGATAAGCCGAGCACCATTCGACAGCTGTACGGCAATCCCAAGACAGTCGACGAGCGGCACAGGCATCGATATGAAGTGAATCCCAAGTACGTGCCGCAGCTGGAGAAGCACGGCTTGAATTTTGTGGGCACTGATGTCGATCAGAAGCGCATGGAAGTCATTGAGCTGCCCAGTCATCCGTACTTTGTGGCTACCCAATACCACCCGGAGTACTTGTCACGTCCTCTGAAGCCGTCGCCGCCCTTCTTGGGTCTCATTTTGGCCTCTGAGGGCAGACTTCAATCCTACATAGATCGAGGCTGCCGTCTGTCGCCCCGTCAGCTGTCGGATGCGTCTTCGGATGAGGACGAGACTGTGAATGGCTTGTCGCGCATAACAAACAAATTCGAGGCCCTCAAACTTCCAGGCTCTGTGGACAAGAACAACAAGGAAAACGGATCGCAGCCGATGAAACCTCTGATCAATACAAATGGTTGTGCCGTCAGCGATAGTACGTCGGACAATGAGTTCGCCTGCGCCGCAGAAGACGGAGCCTGCGGCGGAGCTATCAGCGATGCTAGCGTTTAATCTAATCCATATAATACAAGAAATTCAATCTTTCTTTCCTATTATGCGTAAAAGTCATTGAAGTAACGTCGGATTCCTTCGTCTGGTATCCGGCGTCTTTCGAAAGTTCAACTTAATTACTAGTTTCTAATCTCGACAAATGTTATTTATCTCAACGAATAGATAAGTAATGTGTGAATATTAATGAAATGTTTGTTATTCAACCACAAAGCTAATTCACGTAAATACATATATTTTTAGATACAAATTCAAATATTCAATTTGCTTTCAATTTGGATTACTTTACAAAGTTTATTTTAGGAAAACCATGCGTGCTGATTTTTTCTCTTGTACATCGAAAAAGTCGGCCAGAACTTGTTGGTTTTGGTAGTAAAAGAAGGAAACTAGCGTGATTTTTAAAAAGTCAGAACAATCATATCGAGCCCTTTTTGCGGATATAAAGCAAGTGACATTTTTTCGAAATTTGTTTTTTTAATGCAAATGTGTTCATTAATATTAATAGTATCTACACTCAAAATATTAAACTTTAATTGTTTATATTTCCGGTTGTGTGGTCCGGTAGCTCAGTGGTTAGAGTCGCCGACCAGTCACATAAGTAGAACTTCCAGTTTGAAAAAAAACTGTGTTCGATTCCCCCCGTCACCGTAGTCAAACATGTGTTTTTAAATTCTTCGGAATGAAACGCAAAAATATATACTTCCCGTCATATATTAAAAAAAAAAAAAAAAAATATCTTTCCGGAGATATTGACCTGTCAACTATAACGTAAGCGACACATGACACGAAGAAATCAACTTAACGAAACCTAAAAACCTTTCTCCTGTAAAATTTGCTTTTTGTCGCTTACGTTATATCCGCAAATAGGGCTCGATATCTTAATTTTTTATAGGCAATAAATTTTTACAATATTCAACAAAGCGATTTTAAGGCTTTAATACAAATAAGACGACTACAGTTTTGTCTCAATTTTGGATCGCCTCTAGTTAATATAGCAAAAGAGTTTAAATGTTTGTGGATTTTTTTTATACGTTGCTGATTTACTTGTTGATTCTCCTCTAGAAGATGACCAACAATAAGATTAAAATATCTTTTAATGACCTAATATGGACTGGATAAGGATTGTCAGGCCCCAATAATTTATTGCTGCGATTGTTTGTAATCCAATGAAGGTTGCTGGATTTCAGTTTAAGCTGCATTTCCTTAGTTTCAAAGTTCTTTGCCAGGTAAGTCGCTTGTCGAGATGGACGCCAAAGTACGTTACTGCTTCAGCTGGGGAAAGTTGAGTATTATTATAGCTTGGGAGTAAACGTTACGTTTTGCACTGTCGTTTTTTTTTTAGCGCCAGCCTGGTAGCCATTCCTCCATTACCACAAGGTGATTTACCAGTTGTGCTGTTGGCTGAATAAAAATGTTACGCTCGTTTACTTAGGCAGATAAATTAACATATATCGATGCAATATTGATTTTGCATGTGAATCCTAATGTTGGGTGTAACGTACTGAACTTAGAATACAATTATATAAATAAACTAGACCGTAGGCTACCTTCGGTTACCTTGTAGAGCAGCGGTGGGCCCGCATGAGCGCCGGGAGCTAGCGGCTGCTCCCAAAATTTGACACTTAAAGTTTATGACCGTCATAAAAATTGTATTCCGAATTAAGAATCGTGCCCACCGCTGTTGTAGAGTTTAGAGATTTATGATGTTTTTAATTTATTACATTTTAGTTTTTGATTTCAGTGGACCTTTTTAACAAAATTTTTTTAATTTAAAGCAATCCTTTTGTAGGTCTCTTTAATAAGTTATGAAATATGAATATGATATAGTGATCTAAGCCGTATGTGCTGCCTGCAGCAAAAAGACATCCTGTTAAAGATAATCTATAAATTTTGATGCCTACTTTGCCTTATTTTATGCGTTACACAGAAGAATAGTATACCCTGTACAAGGGTAAATTTAAAAGTATGGGAAATTACGGATTACACTAGCCAATGCTCTATTATTTTCATGGCAAGAATTTTCCGCATTTTTAAATCAGATATCATTTTGGTTTGTTGGAATCGTGACGTGAATAATCCAACACGTTGCCTTCTCTTTTCGAATCTGACAAAAAACTAGACTATTTCTAAAGGTTTTCTGACGTCGTGGCGTCTGATGCCAGACAGCTTGTACTTATGAATTTGTACATACGACACTCAACATGTGCAAAAAAAAATGTTCAAAAATATTTTTGCTAGTATTTTTTAGAATTTTTTGAAAACTGAAAAAAAGGCACTTTTTGCATGAAAATGAGGAAAAATGGGTTAAAATGGTCATTTTTAGGATTTTCAAACAATTTTAAAAAATACTAGCAAAAATATTTTTGAAAATTTTTTTTTGCAGTTACTCTTAGAATTGTTTCCAGAATTTTTTTGCATCCCAACATTTTTTGGAAAAAATCGAGGAAAAAAGTTGAAAAAGTAGACCTTTTTTAAAATTCGAATATTTTAATGGGTACTTAATGGGTTAAGGAATTTTTTGCATCATTTGAACGAAAATTAAATGACCTTTCCAAATATATATAATAAGCTATTATTTTCTTATTTAAAGTCGAAATATTACATTTTTAAGGCTTTGCAAACAATTACTTGACAAACTGTATGTATCACAATGTACAAATGTATCTATACATACACGTTCGAGTATATAATATTCACATTGTGGTCTTTTTCTGATCGTACAGCCAAAAAATGTGCTCTTGTTCTGGTCTAGAGCAGAAATTTATCAAACGGTCATGACAATACCTAACGAACCCAACCCATGCTAATGCTAATGCCCATGCCCATGTCTTTGCCGTCTTTGCCGTCGCCGACGTACTCGAAAATATATGCTAGCCAAGTCCACAAATAGACGGGGTATGTGAATGCTGTGCTCCGTGTACAATTGTACTAGCTAATTAGCTGGCTTCTTGATGACGGTTGCTCTGCTCGATTCTCGCTTCTCATTTTCATTGCGAGTGGACATGTATTCAATTGTATTGTAATCATTCAAATGAGCAGACGCGTCGCCGGGTATTAAAAATACGTACGTTTATATATAAAGGATCGAAAATCTATATATACGAATATATAGAAAGGATTGGAGATGCACCTCAACCACAAAAAGAAGAGCCGATCTCGTAATCGACCTAGAAACAAGTGTAATCGATCCGATGAATCAAATCCCCAAGAGAATTGTCAGGCAAGTCCTGTGGCCACTGCAGACTCGAATGTGGTTGACCTGGAATCGCAATCCGACGCTGAGTCGGATAACAATGCCATCTACGTAATACAGCGGCTACTTCGCAAGAAACTCTTGGCCAAGAACAATGCGAGTGCATCGGCTCCGTCCAGCCCAACAACGAGAAAAGTCCTGGCTCCACCGCCGCAAACAGTTCCAAAGGACGTTAAGAGTGAGGAAGTCAATGCGCTTCTAAAATGCATTGGCAGCAAATTGCAAAAAGGTTGATACTCAAAAAATGTGAAACTGAAAATTGTAAAGAATATCTTATATTATATAACTGCTCACGTATGTATGTACATGTAAATGTAGGTGTCGGAGGCGAATTGCCAACGGAGACGCTTTTCAGCAAACTGGGCCAAATGTTGAGCACGGCGCCCCTAAGCGATACCGGGTTCGGGTCCGGGTCAGATGACGAAGAGGCGGAATATGTTGAGTACATATACAAGCCGCGGCAATATTTCATGTCATCGCTGTGCAACGTGAGTTGATGCTGCCTGACATCATTCTTTCGATTTGAATAAATAAATTGGAATTGGAACTTTCAGCACTGCAAAGCGGATCTGTGTGGCAAGCAGCCTCTTCCCTGCAAGGCCTGTGGCCTGATCTTCTACTGCAGCGTTGGTCACATGCGGGAGGATCAGGAACATCGCCAGCTCTGTTACGGTCTGCGTCAGTTGGTGGAACAAAGTGGTAAGCATTGCATAAGCATTTTTTCACTCTTGACAGTATTATAATTTTATCACATGTGGGACGCGGAAAAGGAGGCGTGGCAGACCGCATTTAGTATATATTTGTATTCTTGATTAGGATGCCGATAAAGCCATGTTCACCAACCGTCTGTTCTTGGGCAAACTGTCACACCAGACCCCAATAAGCAGAGCTATTATTGATCAGTATCGGTCTGAGACTTAAAATTTCGTA
>JBAMBL010001167.1:0-33344 GCA_037043405.1 Drosophila subquinaria | reverse complement strand
GTTGCCGCCAAAATGAATATTTTTATATTTTCTTTAATAATTTTAATTTTAATATGAATGTTATTAACACGAATGCTAGTTAACATAAATGAAATCGATTAACATGAAATGTAATAGAAATGTAAGAATGAAATGTATCAACTTATCGATATTTCGATTATCCCGCTACTAGACAAAAAGAACTCGAGGAGAAAACACGAAGTTTTTTAAGCCAACTCCCGCGAAGCGATTGTTCACATCATAATTTATAATTAATTTTTGGAAATAAATACCATCTAGTTATATAAAAAGAAGTGGTCGTTTCATGCTCTAAGAAATCGTCATTCCATTAATCCTCGTCTAGCAACATTCTTAAAAAACTTCATGCAATTATAAAACTTCGTCATTCAACATTTTTTCTGGGAAATAAGCATTACTTGGAACTCCGCCACTTTGTCGCCGGTACGCACATTCAGTTTATTGCGTAATAAGAGCAACGGTGGTAATATTGTTCGCAAAAATCATATTTCGCCAATTTGGATGAGGAAAGGAATGTAATTGATCTTGAAATAAAGTCCACTTCGTAGCCGGTACGCACAATCAGTTTATTGCGTAATAAGTGCAACAGTGGTGAAATAATTTGCAAGCGTAGATACACAACGCAAAAGGCGCCATTTTGAGACGCCGTACATATATCAACACGAAAAGACTTGAAAGCGAAAAAATGACGCTGTGCGATATATGTAAAGATAAGTACGATCCATATGGTACTGATGATAACTGGGTTCAGTGCGATAAGTGCAAACAGTGGTTCCATTTCATCTGTGTAGGCGTGGATGAAAGCGTCAAGGATCGGGATTGGAATTGCACTGAATGTACAAAGAAAATCGCTAGTGAGCACATGGTGCACGCAAACCCAAATCGCATTTTGCATTCACCAGTACAACAAGGAACTACTTCAAAAGAGATAACAAGTCAGCAGGTGGAAGTCCCGAACGATGAGGCAATTCTAAAGATCGACGAAACAAGTTCACATCAAGAAGCCTCAAACACATCCATGGAGATGACGGGTCATCAGCAGCAGTTAATGCTAGCCATGTTAGCTGAAAAGAGAGCCGCGGAAGAGAGATATATCGAGCAGAAGTATCAGCTACTTGCTCGCATGAATCCGGCAGAGATGTCAGCACTAAGTGGACCGTCTCGTCCATTTCAGGCATCGGAGAACAGTCTCTCAAGCTCTCAGGTATCTGCAAGGCATGCGATACCCAAGGATCTGCCAACATTCAGCGGTGATCCAGAGGAATGGCCGATATTCATCAGCACTTTTAACCACAGCACTTCAGTAGCCGGCTTCTCACACACTGAAAACATGATGCGTCTGCAGAAATGTTTGAAAGGAAAGGCGCGCGACCTGGTCAAGGATAGGTTGCTCATACCGAGCATGGTTCCAGAGGTGATCAGTGCGCTCAAGATGTTCTTCGGCAGGCCAGAGCACATTCTGGAGAGGCTCATCGAAAAGGTTAGAAAGCTGCAGCCACCAAAAGATAAGTTGGAGGCTTTGATTGAGTTTTCATTAGCCGTGCGCAATATTTGTGCCACAATGGAAGCTTGCAAACTGGATGCTCATCTCAACAATCCCATGCTGGCAAAGGAACTGATCGACAAGCTACCGAGTCAACACAAGCTCAGTTGGGCCATGCGCGGCCAAGCCATGCGCCAAGACAGCACATCACCGATCATCAAGGAGTTCAGCGATTGGCTATATCAAATAGCAGAAGCAGCGTCAACCGTTGTATCGCCGATAGCCAGCAAAACGAGCACAGTAAACGCACACATCGAGTCTACGTCAACGTTTGCTAATCAGCAAAGCACTGCGCAAGGCGGGACATTGGTTCCGCAACAACATAAGAAGCATCCGTCAAGTTGTATCGCATGTGCTTCAACGGAACACTTCGTCGCCCAGTGTGATGTCTTCCAACGCTCAACTGTAAAAGATAGATGGGAGATCGTGAAAGCCAAAAGGGTTTGCTTTCGATGTTTAAAAAATCATCGTCAGGCATGTTTCATCAGGAAACCATGTGAATTGGATGGCTGCACAAAGAGGCATCATCCATTGCTTCACGGATTGGATACGGTTACTCCAAATACTGGTAGCAATCAGGCAATTGTGAGCACTCATCAGACCGATAGCACGGTTGATCATTATTTTCGCATTGTACCAGTAAATCTTCATGCAGCTGGTAAGACGATTCGGACATATGCGTTCCTGGACGAAGGATCGTCAGTCACACTCATCGATGAGGCAACGTTTGATATGCTGGGCATTAAGGGTGAACCAATGCCATTATGCTTGCAGTGGACCAGCGAGACAACTCGCAATGAAGCAGCGTCCGTACGTGCGTCCATGCAGATATCAGCCTGTAGCTCGAGCAAACGGTACTGGCTAAACAATGTACACACTGTTCGAAACATTGCCCTCCCGAAGCAATCTGTCAACGCAATGGTATTGGGGGAGAGATATTCCCATCTAAAGCATTTACCATTGCCATCATACAGCAACGTCTTACCAACACTCCTGATTGGTATGGACAATTGGAGCATCGCCGTTCCACGGAAAATTCGAGAAGGCAGATTTAGTGATCCAATCGCTTCTAAATGTTTGCTTGGTTGGAGTGTGCAAGGTACTGGGTCAAGTACAAGCTTCGTCACGATGCATCATTGTGAATGTAACTGGCAGGAGCTGCACGACGATGTGAAACAAAGCTTTGGATTTGATGTAGTTGAGCCAAAACAACTACAATCTAGCGATGACAAGAAAGCTTTCGAAATTCTCAATAACACGTGCGTAAAGGTGAACGGCCAATTTGAAGTTGGTCTACTGTGGCGTAATACAGACACCGCACTACCCGAAAGCTACTCTACTGCTGTCAAACGCACCAATTGCTTGAAGGCAAAAATCAAGAAGGAGCCCGAATTGTATGACAAAATTGAGGCTCAAATTCAAAACTTGCTTCAGAAAGGGTATGCAGTCCAACTCACTGAAGCGGAAATAAATGCTACAAACGGACGAGTATGGTATTTGCCCATATTCATTACGCTGAATCCCAACAAGCCAAGCAAAATAAGATTAGTTTGGGATGCAGCAGCAAAGTCCCATGGCGCATCTCTGAATGACTTTATGTTAACTGGGCCAGATCTCTTAAATCCATTGGTGGAGGTTCTACTCGCATTCAGAGTTGGCAAAGTAGCTGTCTGCGGCGATATTGCAGAAATGTTTCATCGGATAAACATACGGACTGAAGATATGCACGCTCAACGTTTTTTGTGGTTCGACAAAAACAGCAACCAGCTAATTGCATACGTGATGCGCGCGATGACCTTCGGCATCAGCTGCGCGCCATGCATAGCACACTATGTTCGCAACAAGAACGCCGAATCCTACAGCAAGCAGTATCCAAGGGCTTATGAAGCCATCAAAGAAGCCCATTATGTAGATGACTACATCGACAGCACGAACAGCGAAGACGAGGCCATCGAGGTGGCAAGTAAAGTTCGGCTGATTCATCAGGAAGGTGGCTTCGAGATACGCAACTGGGCTTCAAATTCTGCGAGTGTGCTCAAGCAACTCAAAGACATCAACACAGCCACACAGAGTCCAGTCCAGTTCGGAGAGACGGAAAAGGTTTTGGGTATGTATTGGGAGCCTAGTACTGATTCCTTTAAGTACATCCTCAGATTTGCACGGCTTCGTCGAGACGTATTGGCAGAAGATTCCATCCCAACCAAGCGAGAGGTCTTACAGGTCCTCATGTCGATCTTTGACCCACTTGGACTGGTGTCCTGTTACACAGTCGGTCTGAAAATCTTACTTCAGCGTGTGTGGAGAGAAGACATTGGATGGGATCAAGAGTTACCGGAGTCTCTTCTCGACGAATGGCAACAGTGGAAGAGCTTGCTGCCGCAAGTTCAAGCAACTGAAATCCCAAGATGCTATTCACACAATCTGGCGAAGGCAACACGCGTCGAGCTGCATACATTCGTTGATGCCAGCGAATATGCTTATTCTGCAACATGCTACATACGCACTTGCCTTGATGACTCCGTCGATTGTCTGCTTGTGGCAGCAAAAAGCAAAGTGGCACCCCTGAAGCCTGTTTCCATCCCACGTATGGAACTTCAAGCTGCTGTTGTTGGCATACGTCTGGCAAAAAAGGTCTGCAACGCACGCGGGCTGAAAATCGACAAGATTACATACTGGTCTGACTCGAAGACGGTTCTACAATGGCTGAAAATGGACCCGAGGAAGTTTCAGCAATTCGTCATGCATCGCGTTGGAGAAATTCTCGAAGACTCCGACGTATCACAGTGGCGATGGATACCAACAAAACTGAATGTTGCTGACGCAGCAACCAAAGTCAACAGTACCATCACAATGGAAAACTGGTTACATGGGCCAGATTTCTTGCAGTTACCCGATTCTGAGTGGACGAACTTCGAATGCGATTCACAGGATATGGATACATCGGAAATGCGAAAACATGTTTTTGCAACACGAAAGGTACCGAGCACACACATTAATGCCGATTCTCTTTCAGAATGGCGCCGTCTGTACAGGGCAGTCGCGACATTTCTGTTATACCTGGAACGTTTGAAGGCAAAAGTAAACTGCAAGATCAAGCCACGAATCGTCACACCGGAAATGGTCAGTAGAGCAAAATCCATACTCTACCAACAGGCACAAGCATCTGTGTATGCGTCCGAGATCCAGTCATTGGCAGCAGGCAACGCACTCAGCAGGCAAAGCAGACTTATCGGGCTAAATGTATACATTGATGTCAACGGTATTCTTCGCACACACGGGCGATTGAATACTATCAACAGCATGGAGGATGCAGTAGTTTTGCCGAGAGAGAACCACATAACATTCCTACTCGTCAAATCACACCACGAAAAGCAGCATCATTTGAACCATGAGACAGCCATAAACAACATAAAGAGTGCGTACCACATCCCTCGCTTACGTATTCTGTTCAGATCGGTTCGACAAGCCTGTCAAAAGTGCAAGGTAATGCACGCCGTTCCCGATCCACCACAGATGGCACCGATACCGGCAGCAAGGCTGACCAGCTACTCCAAGCCTTTCACATATACTGGCTTGGACTATTTCGGGCCCATATTGGTAAACGTTGGCAGGCACAAGGAGAAAAGATGGGGAGTACTATTCACGTGCTTAACACTCAGGGCAGTGCACATTGAAATAGCATACAGTCTGGATACTAGCTCCTGCATCATGTGCATCCGGAATTTCATGGCGCGACGTGGCATGCCAGCGGAATTTTATTCCGATAATGGAACAAATTTTCGAGCATCAGAAAAAGCTGTACGAGAGGAACTCGTGAAGTTGGACTACGACGAGATCATGGTCAAGTATGATCGCATCAAATGGCGCTTTAACCCACCAGGAGCACCGCATATGGGCGGCGCATGGGAACGTCTTGTTCGCAGCACTAAAACAGTGTTGAAGAGCATATGCCCGACATACACGTTCAACGACGAGAGTCTTCGCAGCGCGCTGATGGAAGCAGAATACATAATCAATTCACGCCCACTGACTTTTGTAAGTCTAGAATCTGCAGACGACATCGCACTTACGCCAAATCACTTGTTATTGGGATCTGCTGACGGCTACAAGCCTATTTGCAACGAACATTTGGATATCAGGCAGCGATGGCATCAAACTCAACTTTTCGCAGATCGATTTTGGCAACGTTGGGTGAGAGAATACACGCCGATGCTTACCAGGCGTGTAAAATGGTTCGAGAAATGTAAGCCAATATCCGTCGGGAGCGTCGTCATCATCGTGGACGAGAATCTTCCAAGGAACTTGTGGCTTAAAGGTCGTGTCATTGAAACGATCATTGCGAAGGACGGCCAAGTCAGACGAGCTACAATTCAAACTGCAAAAGGTATCATGGAAAGACCAGCGACAAAAATTGCGGTATTGGATGTCGGCTTAAGTTTTGGTAAACAACCATAGAGTTATTTACGAAGGGGGGAATGTTGCCGCCAAAATGAATATTTTTATATTTTCTTTAATAATTTTAATTTTAATATGAATGTTATTAACACGAACGTTACTTAACATAAATGAAATCGATTAACATGAAATGTAATAGAAATGTAAGAATGAAATGTATCAACTTATCGATATTTCGATTATCCCGCTACTAGACAAAAAGAACTCGAGGAGAAAACACGAAGTTTTTTAAGCAACTCCCGCGAAGCGATTGTTCACATCATAATTTATAATTAATTTTGGAAATAAATACCATCTAGTTATATAAAAAGAAGTGGTCGTTTCATGCTCTAAGAAATCGTCATTCCATTAATCCTCGTCTAGCAACAGTGGGGTAATCTCGGATTTTCTTAAACCAAGCATGAAAGACTTGATTTATTCAATCCCGAATTCAATCCTGAAATTCTTAAATTTAGGCTAAAAATATTTTATGAGCTATAATGTTTTTCGTTACATTTAAACTTTATTTTTTTTTTCAATTTTTTTTTTAAGATTTTTTTTAAATGTTTTTTTTTTAATTTTTTTTAAACGTTTTTTTTCAACATTTTTTTTTTTAATAGATATTTTTTTTTTTTAATTTTTTTTCTAACATTTTTGTATTTTTACTTTTTTTTATTGACGGGAGGAATTGAACCCAGATGTTTTTCAAACTGGAGTCGGCGACTCTAACCATTGAGCCACCGGACCGGTTGAAATGAGAGAGGCCGAGAGACAATTTTCCTCTCGCGCTCAGCAAATGTGTATTTTTCCATTTTAATCCCGATACAGGCTTGATTATTCAGCTTAATATTGAATACATACTTAAAAAATGAGAGCTTAAATTAAGTATTTTATACTTGATTTTAGAATGGCATTTTTTTTTTCTGTGTAGATCTTCTTAATCAGGCTACTTTTAAACGTATTGAATGCAAAATACCTACTCGTAAGAATAGATTAAAGCACACGCATCATAATTCACTGTCAGTTTAATCAATTCACAGAAACAGAGTAAGATTAATGTAGCTGATAATCGGATAGGCAAACCCAGTTGTATTTTGATTTGAATGTGAGTGTGTGTTGCATTATTTGCAAGTAAGGCAATATTTGCTCTCTCTCTTATAAGAAGTAACCATTTTGCTCGAACGAGAATCCAACTTGAATTGGCCCGAGTTTGTTGCCATTACAATTCATTTATATGTGTGGCATGTTTTATGGCATACTTTGCTCTGCTGCCATTAATCAACATTAAAAGTGTCAACAGCAACAACAAGAACAATAACAGAAACAACAATAGCAGCAGCAACAAAAAGAGAAAACTAGATAGAGAGGGAGAGAGAAGTAAAGAAAGGAAAGGAAAATGCCAAGCCCGCGTCTTGACTGTATGCAAAATAAAATGTGAAAAGCGCTCATAAATAGCTGACACGTCGAGACCTCGAGCGAAACGGAGCAGGTGAAAGGAAAGTGGAGGGAAAGTGGCGGAAAAGTGGAGGAAAAGTGGAGGAAAAGTTGGGAAAGAAGGAAGCTAAGTAAGGTGGCAAGTAGTTCACTGGGTAGCTATAAAGCAATCAGCAGGTGTTTGTCATATTTCTCGAGTAAATTATTTGCGAAGACAACGTTGATAATTCACCAGTCAGCATTCAGCTCAATTTCTTGCGCTGTTGAACCCACATTATTTATGGGATGAAATTGTTACCTAAACAAAAATGTATACTTAAAGATACATTGTGTTTAAGAATTAAAAATAAATGTATAGTTAAAGAAAATAATTATGCTTTAAGGCCCTATTCTCCTTCAGCTTGCTGTTTTTGGACCTTTTTTGAAAAAATTCTCATTTGAAAACGCAAAAAGATACGAGGGCTGTTCAAAAAGTAATGAGACTTCAAAGTTGGTGGTGCAAAAAAAAGGTGTCGTCACGGCGGCCACGATTCCGGGTCTCCGGAGCGTCGGAAATGAAAAAAAAAAACGGGGTTATAATCAGTATAGATGTAATTCTGGCCCGTAGTAAAATAAAAATTTTGCGATTTTTTTTGACAAAATGGCGGCCATTCAAAAAAAAAATTTCAATTTGGACCCATTTTTTTGTAGTTTAGTGTAAAAAAAAAATAGTAAAAAAAATCGCAAAATTTTTATTTTACTACGGGCCAGAATGGTGACAATTCTACGTCGATTAAACTTTGTTTCATTCAAATCGGTTCAGTAGAACTGGCGGAATCGTGGCCGCCAGCTCGAAAAACGTGGTTTCGAGATAAACGCGTTTAAAGTTTTGACTTCACATGCATTAACATTAACATTGCTGGATAAAAATGGCCATATCTCCTTAAGTATTTCGAATTTCTAAAAATCCTTTTAGGGGCATATTCACAACTACCCAAGCTATAAATAAATGACAAAAAAAAAATCGAAAAAAATTTTTTGCTGAAAGAGAATAGGGCCTTAAGAGGAAATAAACGGGCTCAACAGGACAAATCGACGACAGAAAATCGATTAAGTTTGTATGATTGTTTTGTTGAACGGCAGTGATGAGCAATCATGATTTCAAAATTTTGTGATTATCAGGCGTGCCACAGAAATTGCAAGCGAATTAGAATCCCGCAGAAAACATTTTCGCACGGAAATTTCCGAGGTGCCACAGAACCTCGAGAGATTTAACTTTTTTTTAGCATTTTCACCAGCCTTTTCGAAGTAGGCTGCTAAGGGTTTGTTTAGCATTGCAGAACAATAAGCTTTTCATTTTTTTCTTATTAAATTTATATAATTTAATTCACTTATATAATAATTGAAGATGTTTAGCTACAAAAAATTTAAAAGCAATTGGCGCGACAAAAAAAAAGTTACTCGACAACTCTAGCGACTGTCTGCCATTAGTCTGGCAACTCTTCGTGACAAATATTTTCACAAATTGCACAATAAGTTAAAGGTTTTTTTTCGGTAAAACTTGATTTACCTCAAAAGAGCTATTTTTTGAATGCTTAATTTATTTTTATTTGAAATACCTTACTTCGAATTCTGACTAGAAAATGTGGCATCGCTTCCCTGACTTCGAAAATCTAAATCGAACTAGGTAGCATCTGACGCCAGTGGATTTAGCGTTAGTTTATTTCGCGTGAAATTATTCTGCGAATTGATCTGTGGCACAGCGAAATGAAATTGAGGTGAAACTCAAGCGCAAGCGATTTCTGTGGCATCCCTGTATGATGACTGAAAATGTATCACCAAAATAGTACGCTGAAATTCTCTGATTATGATGCTTTGTTATCGATAAATCAAAACGTACTCAAAAGAACACAAGATTTCTAATTAAAAGCACTTTCACTTTCACTTTTTACTTTATACCATTTACTCGCTTTGAATTTAGACTAAGTTTTTGAAAATTATCGTTTTTCGCTTTATTGGACTTAAACTCATCAACTCAAAGTGATATCAATCCGCTGAATATAGCCGAAATGGTAATAGAGCAGGTTAAAGAAATTCAATTCCGACATTTCTTATCGAAAGTGAAATTTGGAACAGGCCTGATTATCAATGAAAATTGCTTTAATCTTTCCATCATAAAATATTAAATGCGCATACAATATTGGCTTTATTATTTATTAATGCCACATATTATCTATTATTTTAAATCAGGCCTATTCCTGTGTTGATTCCCATTTCATTAACCATTTGGCGTCAAATGGTTTTGAATTTTTTAAATAAATATTAACACTTTTGACAAAAATATGAATGACAACTTTGATTTTGACTAAAAATTTCATCAATGCGTTCAGCATATCAAACATTTTTATACCCGTTACTTAAAAAATAAGTAAAAGGGGATATTGTATTCGTTGCAATTTATGTAACAGGGAGAAGGAAGCATCTCCAACCCTATAAAGTATATATATTCTTGATCAGCATCAACAGCCGACTCTATATAGCCATGCCCGTCTGTCCGTCCGTCTGTTCGTCCGTGTGCCTAGATCTCAGAGACTATAAGAGCTAGAGCAACCAAATTTGGCACACAGATTTCTATGAACCCCATGCAGGTCAAGTTTGTTTCAAAATTTTGCCACGCCCGTTTCCGCCTACATAAATCGCGAAAAGCCACCACACGCACAGTTTTCAACATATAAGGATTTTTTTTACTAATTACCGTTAACTACTATTATTACCTATCATCCTACTCAATCGTAACAAGATCGTTAAGAAAGGTGGTAATGGCTGACTAAAGTATTCAAGCAGTGTAAGTGCCTAACAGCATGCAATTAAAAATATTTAAAATTTATTTAAATAAGTAACGGGTATGCTATAGTCGGGAGCCCGACTATAGCCTTTCCCACTGTTTGATTTGTATACACGATTACTAATTTATTAGTTTTGGTAAACGCGGCTAAAGTCATACTAAAGTTTTCTCTATGTTAAGTATTTTTTTTAATTTAAAAAGAAAGGCGCCCATGAATCATTCAATTCTAAGAAAGCAATTTCTACAACAAATTCCCAAGGTCTCCAACCACCAAATTGCGCTGATGATGTTGCAGGAGAAACTGAAGACCGCAATCAAGTAACTGTTTGCCAATCGTTCAACCCCATTCTTATTAAATTACATTAAACACAGCTCACAGTGTTCCCTGCGTTTGGAGGGAAATGAAAGGAGTTTGTTTGGTAAAACAAACTCAGCGATTGCTTTACACGTTGTTCCATCTGGCTGAGCTTTTACAACGCAGTCAGCACTTTATAGAATGTTTTGCATTTAAATTAAATTGAATAAACCACTAATCCAATTCACTGGCCACACCCCCAAAACCCTCCGCCCATTTCCTCGCACAAAACAACAGCAGCACTGTACAAACAAAGGTCACATCAACACTTGTCGTACATTTTCCATATCCTTCCTGCCTTTCTGCTTTTTCTTTAGTTGAGTTTGTGAATTGTGTTAGGGGGCAATTAATTTGCATGTTTTGCGGCTCGAAACGAACTTAAAGCCATTTTTATAGCACACTGTTGGCAGTTGACAGTTGTCAGGCACTGTGTCTTGAGTTGGCCAAAAACTATGGACAATTACACTTGCTGTGGTGGCAAAACTCAATCTGACTCACTTGGCCCTTAAAATTATGGTTTATCTTTTAGTTTCTGCTGGAAATGTGTGTGTATTGTGTAAGTTGTAAGTGGCACTTTTGGCACTCACTGTGCACAGTCTGCACAATTTGTCGTGCTTTAAATGACACAAATACTATCCTACACAACATTTTATCTCAACAAAGTTGTTTGCTTCGGAATCTTGGGCGATTCTATTAAATTAATTCAAAGAATTGCAAAGAATTTAAATTAATATTTAAATATTTACAAATATATATTTTCAATATTAACTAAACAATATTTTTAAGTTAACATTTTGCTGATTTATCGAAAGTTATTACTAGACGTCGGATTTTGCATATTCTTATAGGGATAAGATAGTGAATTCTGATAGCACCAAAGTTCGTTTTGTTTGAAAAAAGAGTTGAAAAAGATTTGCATGAAATGCATATGCATAATATAACTATGTAAAGAATATGCAAAATAAGAAAAAAAAATTTATATTTAACATATCAAATAATAATAAAAAAATCTATTCATAGGGTGGAATAAATATTAAAAAATTAAAAAAATTAAAAACATTAAGTAATTTATAATCATTTGCATCGACCGGATCGAGATTCGAACTCCAATCTCGTGTTTCGCTTGCCGAGTACTTATCACTTCCACCACTTCGCCACTTTGTTTGTTGCTGGCAAACTCGATTTACATACTCGATGTACATTCTGGCAGAGTAAATGTAAAATGAATTAATTGACCATTAATTCTATTTATAGTATTTCCATATGAAGGAAGTTGCGACAGGAAACGATGCTCCCACTTTTTCAGCTATTAGATTTAACATTTTTCGAGTGTAGAACTCAATTTTTTGATGAAATTCGATTGCATATGCTTTGCATATTTTGCATATTTTTTGCATATTTGTACCATATTTTTGCTTATAGTTTGCATATTACCTAAATACAAAGTTTGGTACCAATCTGATGAAAAATGTGGAAGTATGCTAAATCCGAGGTCTAGTCATTACAATAAAAGTCAAAAACGTTTCTTAAGCAAATAAACTTTTGTTTACTTTTGTAATTCGAGGGTAAAATGTAATCACCTTTTGATAGCCAATGCACATATCAATAATATAGTATACAATTTTTAAACCTACCTTTCATGTGCATGTTTTATAGATCATAAAGTTGGCAGAGCACAAGTGAAAACAGTTAAATTATCTCTCAACTAGAAAATACCCTGCACTCAAGTTTAAAATTCCGAATCATATTCAGAGAGTTGTATATTAAGGATTAAATTGTAAGAAATCAAAATAAAATCTCTGATTTACACACAGCAAATATAATATTTAATAAAGTAATGTACAAAGCCGCATTAAATTGGCGACTAACTTTGCAAAACGAACGCAATTTAAGTTTATTTTTGGGGGGGCCTTAACCCCATTCAGTTCTGGAAAATGCATCCGCTTTCTGGCTGTGCGAGTCACACTTACATTTCCGAATTTATAACCGCAATAAACCGCAACAACAGCGACAACCACAGCCATAAACTGCAGCAATGCTCGTGTCCCTCATTGTTGTTCGCCATACGCGTACAGCAACAACATATATAAATTGTCATAAAAATATAAAAAATGTATATAAAAATAAAAATAAAGGAAAATCTACAGGCTCTCTCTCTATAGTCGCACTCATACGCATACCAAGGAAAGCGTAATGCCAAAAAGCGACCAATCTTCATGGCTTCTGCTTCTGCTTCCCTTTCCATTGTGGCTAAGAAAGAAAACACAATTTTCTGCACGAAAAGTCAAAGCAATTCACATACAGCATTCATATACCCTAGTCAAACAAAGTTTCAGCGGCTTTATTAGCTTTTGTACGAGTTTGAAAAATCTCTCAGACCACTTTCAAATATTACATACAAATTTGAATTGAGAAATATTTTTGAATTTAACATTAGTTTTAATGCTTTTTAGTCGATATAACTTTTAGTTAGTTTATTGACTTTTTACTACATATTGAATAAAACATACCTTAATTTAAACTTTTAAAATATCTTAAGTTATAATAATACATTTTTTAGCATATTTAAATATATAATGCGCCGAATTTTTGGCGAAATTCTTTATCCACCGAACACTTTTTGTTTCTTAAGTCTTCATACAACACTTTTGAAATAATTATGTTCGAATTTATACTCAAAAACAGGGTATCAAGACGAAACGAATATTGGTTTCAGTTACGGCTTTGGTTATTTTCGGATTTAGGTTTTCGGTTATCGGTTACGAAAATTTGTATGCATCGGTTACGTAACGGTTACCGGTTTCTTTTATGTTTCGGTTTAAAAATACCGGTATTAGAGTGCATCGATTTTTTCACAACAAATGGTAATTTTTCGAATCTATGGTCAATTCTACGGTGTTTTCACGAAGAAACCATAGTCTAAAATGAATTCCTAATCCGCGCTTTTTGAGTTGATAAATGTATTATTTTTCAAAAATTTATATCTTGGGGTTGATGGTCCGATCCTGACAAACTTGGTGTTAGTACTGTTAAGATCAGGACTTTTAAAATTCCACAGAACCAAAGGACTTAATGTCCTTTTAACATAATTTTCATCCTTGGAAGAACGATTTCGCGGTTCGTCTCTATCCTAATACATTACTCAGAATTAAAGCTATTTTTTTGACCAAAAAAGTTTTTTTTCCCTGAACCTGTATTTTTTATTAACAGAAAATTTAACAAATATTTTATTAAAATTGTGTTAAAATTGTTCAAGAAAAAAAATTTTGTTTATGCCAAAAAATAGCTTAAATTTAGACTAATTTATTAGGATAGAGACGAACTGCGAAATCGTCCTCCCAGTATAATTAAATTAATGTTTGACCAAACCCAAATTAACTGTTATGCATAAATCGGTTACTAAACGGTATTTCAGTTGAAATAATTTCGATTTTTGGAATCCATAGTAAAAAAGTTTTGTTTCGGATACGGTTAAGGTTACCAATTTCAATCGGTTAATGCTCGGTCATCGGTTATGGTTATAGTTACAATTTAAATTCCAGCTCAAAACAGACAGTCTAAAGGTAAGATACAGGTCTTAAAAACTAATCATGAAAATCTTTAATGTGTAGCATTTTGGCTTTTTTTTAAATTTGTACTGGATGCTTTGACTACAGACCTATTGGATTTTATAAATACAGTTGAACTTCTATAGCTCGAACCTCTATAACTCGAATTTCTTTAACTCGAGTTAAATGAGTGGCAGTAAAATTAATAAATTTAAGAAAAATAACTCTATAAGTCGAATATCTGCTTAACTCGACCTTTTCTTTAGATAATAGTGATTCAGTTAGTACTAAATCTAAACTTACTGAGATGACACCTTCAATGTGTTGCATTTGAGGAGTCCAATACAAACTTTGAGTTAATTTCCCAAGAGACATTGTCTTATAACACCCCCACTATTAGGGTGTCTCATATTCCAAGTGAAAGTATTATGTAAATTCTTATGGCTGGCATGTCTTATTTATTAGTCGCCGCAAAGACACACGAAAATAAATTCGCACTTGTTGTTGATGATCATTTAAAATGCACAACAGATTTACATACCTGAAGAAACAGAAAGAGTTGGCAAGAGTGAGAGTGAGAGTGATAGAAATAGAGAGTGTAGAGCTTTGCGGCTAGAAGACTCGTATTAACATTATATAAGGGGCTTGCACGTAAAACTTTTGCCACCTGAAATCCGGAGCCCAGGGCAAAAGTTTTGCAAAACTTTTGCCACGCCCACCTCAACACGCCAAGTGAACCACAAAACTTGGACTGTGCATTAAGGTGAAATAGATGCCCGTGTGGCAAGTTGTGATATAGTGCGATATATACGATATACACACACACACACCCTCCCCTAAAATGCATGCAACATTTTGGTTGTCTGCAAACCCAAATGACCAGCGGCCTCCGGCGTAATGCATCCGTGCGTTTAAGGCCTGTCACACCAGGGGCGGTCGTGTGTGGTTAAAGCCACAACACAACACAACACGGCGCTTTGCAACACTACACACAGGGTGTCAATCAATCATGATTGCGAAAACCAATAGCGAGAAGCATCGAATTTGGAATTGGAATTGGGTTTCTCTTGCGTGTTTCGTGCTCCAAATCGCCGTAATGTGTGATGTTTGCTGTACTTAACGAGTTGCCTACCACACACACACACACACTCACCACACACGCACACCACACTCACCACCACACCCACCACGACACACACACACTCACCACACACACCCACTTCCCTCACAATCAGTGGTCAGTCAGTGCAATTTGTACATCAATCAAGTGCTTCGATTTCGCCTCTCAAAATTTAATTGACTTTGATTTTGTAAAGCTGATGCCAGTCGCAAACGAGGGCTGACTAGTAAGTTAATGGTCTTAGTCCTTTTTCTGCCGCTGTTCGACTAGTCGAACAGCAAAATTTTTAATTTTCAGAGCGTTTTCTTTATGTAAACCAACGTACTCAAATCCAAATGGAAAATTAAGAAAACTATAAAATCTAAAAAATGTTTACTCTGGTCATCCTTTATTTAAAAAATTAAAATTTATTTAAATTTAATTTTAAAAAATATTTATATTTTAAAAAATGTGAATTTTAATTTGATTTTTAACCTCATTTCGGATTTAGAAGGTCCAAATTAGCCTAGAAAAGTGATTTTTATGGAACGGAAATTAAAGTTATTTTCAGAATTTTACTTTATCTGACGATTCTTCAACTTTTGATTGCTGAGGTTTCACAAAATAGGCATTTTTCACAGATGTTCCCTTAATTTGAGAGAAATAAATATATGTGAAGCAAATTTAAAATTGGAATATCTTAATTCAATTCAGCTTTGGTAAATAGACTTTGGTGTAACCCGTTAATAAAGAACTTGTTGTCAAAATTGAACAGTGTGACCGTACTCCATGAAACCCAATTCATTATTTAAGGAATTTTATCAATTTTGGAGAATTTATAATCAGGCCTGTTCCGGTTTTCACTTTTTATTTTATAGCATTTAGTGCAATGCATTTATTCACTTTCCATTAAGGCTTAGTATTAAGAAATGCTCGTTTTTCACTTTATCGGACTTAAACTCATCACCTCAAAGTGAAATAACTCCGTAGAACTTCGCCGAAATGATATTAGAGCAGGTTAAAAAAATTCACTTCCGCAAAATCTTACCGAAAGTGAAAACCGGAACAGGCCTGAATAATAATTCTGATTTTGTTGAAAATCCACGCCCGAAGTAGGAAAACAGTTTTAATTTTGTTTTACGTTATCTTTAATATTGGTTTTAAAACGATCTAAACACTTCAAGTGGCGCAACAGGACAGAGAGAGTGTTAGCAACATTTATTATGAAAGCTACAACATGTCGCCAGACTATCGTCCCAACAGCAACATGAGGATCATTGTTGCTGTTGCTGAGCACATCAATTACAACATGCTGCGAACGATTACATTGCAACACGCGTGTTGCTAAACATAGAGCTGGAATTTAAGTATAAACATTTAACAGTTTCGTTCGAAAAGCGCTTTTAATATTGAAAACGAAATAAATCACTCGTTGAAAAACTTAAATGTCTTTAATTTTTGAATATCTTATTTTGCTCAGCGTACATTTTATTGCTTTTATTTAGAGTCCAGAAGAATTGTATATTTGTAGATGTTGCTGACCAACAATATACTGGAAAATGTATAAAATGCTGTATTTAATCTTAGCTAGATCCAAAAACTTATCGCCCCTCGTATGTACACTCACATATGGCATAGAGGGATACGTGAAGTGTATGTGTGTGAGTTTTTGTCTAATTTGCTTCGTTTTTCTGCTACTGATTGAGTGACAATTTGTAATGTACTGTGAATTGAGTTGATCTATGTTAAGTGCCATTCCCAAATTGGCATTCGATTATCGACAATCGATTAGCAATCGCTCTTTGAAATTCCATTTATCATTTCATGCTCTTTAATTCCATTTAACATTATTGCTCCAATTAGTTTGACTTATTTCCGTTTGTCAAATATTGTTGAAAAAACTTGTGTTTTCGATTTGTATTTGAGTTTTGTTTACTTCGATTATCGCAACCAAAGTGCAAATACATTTTTTATGCTTGTTTGCTGTGCAAGTTTAGTTTGTTTACACTTTACGTTTACTTATTTGCTTAACTTTTTGTTGTTTATATTTTAGGGATTTTCAATTCAACAAAAAGACACACAGAATAATCGCTTTTTACTCGCCCAATTGAAGGTGGCAAAAAATACAGAATCTACCACAGAAATTCCAATTATGGCATTTGGAGTAAACTGAGTGAGGCTCACTAAACATACCTGTAGACGCTATGAAAATTTAATTAGCTAGGCAGTAATGTAAATTGAACAATTTGCCCTGGAAATTATCCGGGATGTTCCGGTTTTCATTTGTTTTTTGCGAGGGAATCAGACATTTGCGTCAAAAGAATTTCCGCCTGTCAAAATGTGTAATTAATTCATCATTTATTTATTTATAATAAGTGAGAGCCTTTTTCAAATGTAAAACCTACTTTCGTTATAACTTTTGTATTTTTGAAAGTGCGTGTTGGTTTCAGTGTTGAAAAATGTATTTTGGCAGAGTTGTCAATTGTTGCACAGTGTTTGCTTACAAAAAAAATCTGCTTTCTTTGCATTAAATAACAAACAGTTGTGTCCAAACTTAAATTAAAAAAAAAAAACAAATTTAATTCATTACTTTACGCAATGCTTGAAAGCACTTAAATTGTGATTTAAAATGCTTACCAAAATAATTACTACTTTCCTCACATACAAGGGCAGCCCTAATAAACTTCCCATTCATTTTCACAAATTCTTGTGGAAATTAGAACAAGTCGAGCAAATCCGACAAAAATGTTAGGTTAGAGTCTTGTCGATTTTGAGGTATGATGAAATAAAAGTTATTTAAAAATCAAATAAGTTACTATTTGTTTATCTGATGATGTTGCGTAATTCCTTAAACATTGGATTATTTTATAAATATTTTGTTTTTACTTTAATTTTATGCTAAGCATGCCAAAATCATCGATTTATTCCTGCCGAATTCAAACTCACTAGCTCAATGTCAAGTGAATTCAATCCGCAAAAATCTTGGCGAAAGTGAAAACAGGAACAGGCCTGTATAACTAATTAAGTTGAAGGAGTTTTTAGCTGGACCATCTTTCTCAATATTTAACACCAATCGAACAGAAATCTTGCTACAAAATGTTGTAGGTTTTTAAGCCCAGCTAGAATTATGCACAGAGTTAGTCAACTTATCGAATAATCGATATAAGGCGCCGTATTAGAAATTTCAGCGTTGTTAAGACTTAACAAATTACGCAAGCACACACAAATTTAAGCCCCTGTTTAGACCCCAAGAGAAGTAGAAAAGTGGAAAGTGGGCGGAAATTCATGTTTCCGTGTAGCATTTAATTATTCATAATTAGCCGTCGACTTAATGTTTAACCAAATCACAGTCACTCACACTGACAGAATACAGCCTCAGCTTCAGCTCTGACCGCCTGTTTATTTAAAAATTGGCTTTAGAGTCACAGTTTTGTAGTCACAGTTGGCTAACAGCGGAAACATTGTTTGTTTTTCGCTCAACAATATTAAAAGTTGGTCATTAGAGAGCAGTCACATTTATTGTGATTTATATGCGTTGTTTGTTGTGCCAGACTTGCCATGAAAATGGCAATTTAAAATTTCAGCAAAGTGAAAATTGTCAGAATTATTAGGCATTCATATTGTTATTCTCCAAGGGATAGAATATGGCATCGAATAAATCAATTGATTACTGTTTTTAACTATGAAAATGTAAAGTGTAAAATACGTTATCTCGTTAAATTTCGAATAGATTTAAAATTTAGCAAATTTGATTTAAATTTTTTTGATCACAGTTTTTACTGTGAGATTTATTAAGAATTATGGCATCGAATAAATCAATTGATTACTGTTTTTAACAATGAAAATGTAAAGTGTAAAATACGTAAACTCGTCGACTTTGAAATATATTTCGAATTTAGCAATTTTGACTATAAATTTATTGATTTGATTCACAGTTTTGACTGTGAGTTTTATCAAGAACATTTATTTTTGTTATTTAGTCATATAAGATCTATAATAATGATCTATATTCTTCATCAATAATTATTTAGAGAAATTACCTGCTTGATTTAAAATTTAGTAAATTTCCATAAAATTAGCTTAGTGAATTTTCTGCTCTTAAAGTAGTGATAGAATTTGGCTAAAATTAAAACTTACTTCAAAATATATTGAGTCTTTATTGTTCGTACACTTTTTGTAAATGCGTTGACAAATTCTTGTTCTTGTCCGATTTTGAAGTGGATTTCTTTTCATGATTCCTAGCAAAAACCAAGCCTAAACAGCTCTGTGGAATTCGCTTTTGAATCCGTTTTTGAAAACCTGAACTAAAGGCATATAATGCAAGTCTACAAATGTTGCAAGAAATACCCTACAAAACACACTTTCTAAAGAAATCTGACTACAATTTATTGAATAGATGTAGGCTAAAATTGAGCCTTATTAATTGCATATTGTAATGGGCATAAACTATCCAATTATTTTTTATTATTTCTGAGATAGCCTAGAAAATCCTAAGAAGATATTGCTGCTTTAGTCCGAAATTTGAGGTAAATATGTATAAGTATACATACATATATGCATATTTCTATGTTGAACCAGACTACATGTTACCATGTTAATACAGCTGAGCTTCCATAACTCGAACTTCTATAACTCAAATGTTCTCTAAATCGAGTGGCAATAAACTTAATATTCTTAAAAAAAAAAAAAGAATTCCATAAGTCGAAGTCTCCATAATTCGAACTTTTTCGTTTGAATTATGGTGATTCGAGTTAGCGAATTTTGACTGTGTGTAAAATTCTCCGTTGTAAGTATTTCTACTGAAAATAACATTGAAAATTGACTCGGCGAAATTCTGTGAGATATTTTTGGTGCTCAAAGCACACACACACACACACACACATACACACACACACATACAAATACACATAACTTTGTCTAGTCGTTGTCTACACACTCCCTTTCCGCCTTCCCCACCCTCCCCGCTTACAACAGAATGTTAGCAACACGGGGGCATTAACTGGGTACAGACTGAAAGGCAACTATCGCTTATAGCGGGCTCTGAACAACAACAACCACCACAACAACAACAACCACCGACAAGAACAAACGACAACAGCAATTCTATATTTATGTAAATATAAATATTTTGCAAGAACAAACAGAACGCCCCGAATGAGCACTCAGGTGCTTTCAGGTGTTGTCTCGGTGGATGCAGGCAGTATGAATATTTTAGGCAGGCACTGTGTCAACTTGGCTACGAAAAACATGGCGCGTGTCTGGCACAAACATGAGTTCGCTTTTTTTTTGTACTTTTAAGCACACACTTTAACCAAACTCACAACATTTATTTAACACTGTATTTTTGTTTATTTTATTATTTCAATATTTTTTTATAATTTATAAACTTTACTCACTCAGCAATGCTTTTAGATAACGGCCAGCGCTCCATGGAGGCCTGATATTTCATATTCTCGATTTGCTTCTTTAATGCGTCCCGATCCATGTTTTGTAGAGCACTGGGATCCATGTCGGCCAAAATTTATCCACATGCCACCCCTGCAAAGGCCAACAGAGAGCGAAATGTTAAACTCGTATATGGAAGATGCTATAAAAATCTGCACACCACTCAAACTCTCTCACTCTCTCTCTCTCTCTCGCCCTCTGTTTGATGCTTTGACTGCCTCCCTTACACTTCTGTGCCGTATTTACAATGGTTGGCAACGCAGTGCAGCACCCTGTTTATATTAATGGCCGGTGTCTGGAGTTTTGCAGCACTCAGCTAACGCATGCGCACAGCATTAATAACAAATCAATAGAGAGCGCAAAACTGAGACTGAGAGCGGGAGCGTGAGAGTGCGTTTCTGTTTTAACAGCGCCGCCTGAAAGGCTGCTATAAAAACTGGTTTCGACTGGCCGCGCGCTGTTAACGTGCCCAAAAAGCCATTTGTTTACCTCCGTCTGGATGTGGGTGAAGAGAAATTGAAGCAAAATGGAATGCAGCCAAAAATAAAAGGGCGCGCCCGACGCCAAGCTGTCAAATGTACAAAAAAAAAACGCAAAAACAATAAGTGAACAAAAAATAACAGCTGAGCCAAGTACGCAGCTCTCTCTCATGCTTTACTCGCTCTCCCTCTCTCGCTCTCACGTGCGAAAAGTTCGACCGGCTTTCATGTTGTAATTTATTAAACCGCATTTTTGTTTATTTAGTCAAAGTCGCTTTTGGGCTTTTACGTCATAAATAAAAGCAGCGTGTCAAAATTTGAGGGTGCGAAAATCTTGCGTGCTGTGTGGTAATTAATTTATGGCAGCGCATTGTTTAGCTAACAGTATTTATGTTGGTCAATAAATTAAAGCTAAGAATGTACACAAAGAAATTTAAGAAATTTTGGATAATAGATAAAGAAAACATGAAGTTAAATCCTAAGCATTGTCATGTTTCTATTAAGCAAACCCCTTAACAGTAACAGCAGCTGTTAGTTTTAGCCTAGACACAAACCAATGTAAAATACTATCGCATGCAACAACACACTTTCATTTTGTATAGCTAACCAATATTGAACAATAAAAACAACCGCAACATTAAGAGTCTTGGGTCAGGACAAGGGTCAAAAGGTGACAACGGACAGACAGCTAACTAAACCGCTGGCAGCAGTTGATTCCCAAATGGTTTTTCCTACCAACTTCGTCTATAATCAACGCAAATAACATGAGTTGGTTTTGCTCCTTCCTTCCTTTATCCCTCGTGGGCGTGCCCAATGATGCACTCCTGTCGTCCTGTCAGCCTGTCGCACTGTTCGAACGTTTGGTAGGTGTAAATTAACAAATAGGAAAAAGGGAATGAAGCGTCAGGCTGACCAGTTTATTCATGTTCATGGTTCTTGACTTAGTCAGCTGTCTACTCTGCACTATGGGCATATTTACTTGTTTTTGGAGCTCATTAAGAACTCAAGACCGAAACATAAACATAAACTTACTGAGCTTAACATGTGTCTAACAGCTGCTTAACAGCCAATTGTTATATAAACATTTTTGGCATAAAATTTAATATTTTTAAGTTGTTCTTAAATTGGCTCACTTTTGAACACTTAATAAATTTCCAAAATAGCTTACTGAGCTTAACATGTGTCTAACAGCTGTGTCTAACAGCTGCTTAACAGCCAATTGTTATACATATTCACATTTCTTATGTTATTAATTATTTTAAGGTTTTTCTTAAATTTGCTCACTGAGCTTAACATGTGTCTAACAGCTGCTTAACAGCCAACTGTTATACAAACATTTTTTTTATGTTAATAAATATTTTAAGGTTTTTCTTAAATTTGCTCACTGAGCTTAACATGTGTCTAACAGCTGCTTAACATCCAACTGTTATGTTATAAAAACTGTTATATTAACATTTTTTTATGTTATAAAATATTTTAAGGTTTTTCTTAAATTTTCTCACTGAGCTTAACATGTGTCTAGCAGCTGCTTAACAGCCAACTGTTCTATTAACATTTTTTTATGTTATTAAATATTTTAAGGTTTTTCTTAATTTTGCTCACTAAGCTTAACATGTGTCTAATAGCTGCTTAACAGCCAACTGTTATATTAACACTTTTTTTATTGTATTAAATATTTTAAGGTTATTCTTAAATTTGCTCACTGAGCTTAACTAGTGTCTAACAGCTGCTTAACAGCCCATTGTTATATTAACATTTTTTTATGTTATTAAATATTTTAAGGTTTTTCTTAAATTTGCTCACTGAGCTTAACATGTGACTAACAGCTGCTTAACAGCATATTGTTATATTAACATTTTATTATGTTTTTAAATATTTTAAGGTTATTCTTAAATTTGCTCACTGAGCTTAACATGTGTCTAACAGCTGCTTAACAGCCAACTATTATATTAACATTTGTGGTATAAAATTTAATATTTTTAGGTTTTTCTTAATTTTGCTCACTTTTAAACATTTAATAAATATTCAAAACAATATAAAAAAATCTCCACAGTGCTTGGGGAGGCGGTACATAATTTTTTGTCGCTTCGTTGGTTAACTGACAGCGGTTACTCCATTCTGTTTGTGGGCCTTAACCAAAACGGCCAGCTGTCAGGCTGTAAAAGGATTTCGGGGCTTAAACCCAACTGAGCTGAGCAGCTGTGTTGCCTTTGAGCTTGTTTTTTTTTGCTGTTTTTCTTTTGACGCCCAATGCTTTAAAAGCTCTGGTCTGGTCCAAGTGTTAATGGCTCAAATTGTTGTAAAAAGCCAGATTTAATGTTGGCCAGCGCCAAGGCTCCTTCATTGCCCAGGACATGGAAAGGACAGAGCAGAACTTTTCCGTTTTTGCTTTTGTTTTTGTGTGTGTTTGTTTGTTCGGTTTCTGTTTCTCTTTCGCAGAACATGTGCTCACATGTTGACAACATCGGAGCAGTGCCACTCAAAGCTTAAAGTTGGTTTAATTAAAACTTTTGCTATGAGTTCTCGTAGCTAGCCAGATACCGTTTTCCTTCTGGCCATTTAAATGTGCAAATCATTGGAGTTTTTTGACCAAAAGCACTTTGATGTCTGCTAAACTAAGCGTGCTTTTAACGAACACATCAACGAAACAACCGAAACGAGAAATGTCTGATGTACTGCGAAATACCCTCGAACTTAAGTTAGGTTATTTTCCTTTTGAAATAGTGCATGTGCTTCTTATCGTTTAGTATTTTTGTAAACAGTTTTACTTTGATCATACGTAATAAATCATGTAGCAAAGACGATTTCGGACCCTCACTATTCAGTTTTACTCTAAAATCCTTTCCACTATTTATCCTTAGCTTTTCAACTCATTCACAAATTTGTCATCTAACCGGAAATAGCATCTTTCCTAAATCAAAATTAATTTCCGAAAGTTTTAAGACAGTCAATCGTTTATAATGAATACTTTTCCTACAATCTTCCTTTACTTTTTACCATATCAATATTAAATTTCTACAGTTTCTAATTTTCTTCTAAGACAATAAACTGATTTCCTTTCATCCTGAGTCTTAATTTTTAAACTTCATCTGAATCTTATTCGTAAATTAGAGTGTACTAATAGTTGATTTTCGACCGATCTCTCCTAAGAAAGCTTTATGATATAGAGGACCGACTTGGTCAAGATGTACAAGGCAACAAAAAATTTCCAATTTGCGAATTCTGCTAAGATATCTCCAGAACCCATAGGAATCGTTTCATTTAACTCATTTAAAATACCTCTATTAAATACAGAAACCTTGCTAGCTTCCGGTGTAACACCTGAGCTCATCATAGCTTAATAGAAAACAAGTGGGAAAGGCTATAGTCGAGCTCCCGACTATAGCATACCCGTTACTTATTTAAACAAATTTAAAATATTTTTTATTGCATGCTTTCAGGCACTTACATTTCTTAAATGCTTTTATCAGCCATTACGTGATTTTAAAGTCCTTTGCGTTTAGCAAGAGGTTTGGTCCTAACTTTAAATACTAAATCTGTGTTGGTTATGTTGCTAATACAGGGATGCCCAAAGCCAGCATTCGAAAGAGTTCGCATCAATACTCACAAAAAAAAACACCAATACAAAGAAGAGAAGTGCAAGCTTGAAGAAATTGTTGTTGCTCCTTCTCGCAAGTGATCGCAAGCACCAATCAGAGAAGAGAATAAAACCGGTTTTTGTGCTGCGCATTGCATACACACGAAAATGTTTGCATGTGTTGGCATTTTGTATACTCGGCGCCGTGCATGTATACGATATTTTGTTTTCTATTGAGTGAGGAATTACAAAAACAAATGAGGTCGAAAATCAATTGAATGAGCAGCAGCTAAGCAAATGGATACTTTGTACTTATTGTTAAAAAAGCCATTACCACCTTTCTATTTGTCCGATCTTGTAGCGTTTAAGTTGGATTATAGGTAATATTTGTAAGTAACGTTAATTAGTTCATTCATGCTCAAATTACTTAAATGAGTTCGGCTTCTTATTTGCTTCAATCATTTCATTCGTTTCTCGGGTCACTTGATGCCGTTCATATGAGTACTCAAATTAATGTAAAAAATGAGCATTCAATCAATGAGAACCGGATCTTAGAATTTATTCCACTCAGGGAACTGAATGAAACTCAAGAGTACTCAGAGACACTTATATTTGAATGCAGCCGTGCAGACCTGTAGTACATACATTATAACATACATTTCAACGAATACAATATACCGTTTTACCTTTTTGTTAAACACTCTATTTTTATCACTATAATTTATCTCTAAATATCAAAACTAATTTTAGTAAATATTTTTCAGAGTCTTGTAACTGCTTGAATAATCATTTTATTTGATCTCTGATATCTCTGCTTGTTTTCTTTAAAATTTGTAAGTTTTCAACTAATTTTCCAAGACTTTAGCAATAACTTATGACTTCTTTCTAGATCGACTTATAGAAAAAATAGCTCGATAATGAGGTCTTTATCTCAATTCCATCTTTTAAAATTACCAAAATGAAGACACAAACTCATTAAAGAATAATATAATTTTTTAACATTTCCAGAAATTGAAACTAATTACTCGCAGCAATTGCCAAAGACGACTGACACGTTAACCAGTTGGCTAAAATAGGTGCCATGCGAGTGGATGCGAGTGGATGTCAGAGCCAAGTGAAGTCTTGGCCAAGACACTTGCAGTGGCTGCAACTGAAAAAGTAGCGAACATTTATCTCATAGTCCCCCCCTCCGAAAATAGAGAACATGCAACGGACATAAATCGTTAGCAAAATGTTTTTGGCGGTTACAAGCGGCTGTGTTCTCAATTCCACATTCTAACCCCCCCTCCCTACCCTTATCAACTCTTTAGCAAACGCTTCGGGGTATTGCTTACCTCCTCTTCTCCCTGCCTCGCTCACACACATATAAGTTAAGCGGCTCGAATGTTTCGCTTGCATGTGTGTGTGTGTGTGTCAACGTTCAAGTTTTTTTACACTCTTCGCTCTTCTCTTCTCTTCTCTCTCTCTCTCGCTCTGACAAACAACAGACTCGTCCCACGCATCCTGCATCTCTGCCAGCGACAAGGACAACTACGAAAAGTCAAGTGATTTTCGTTTCTTTTTTGATTGTTGTTGGCATCCTGTTGCTGCTTGTTGTTGTTGCTGCTGTTGTTGTTGTTGTTATTCTTGTTTTGCTTCTGCTTCTTCTTCTTCGTCGTCGTGTTGTCATTGTTGTTGGTTGTCAGAAAAAGAAAACAAATTGTCAACCGTCAGCCAGATCCTGTCGGGCACTGAGTCAACCATAAAGACGAGCCTCATATGTTACTACGAGGGTCGCTTCATAAGTTCAATTGAGTTTATTTAATTTTTTCTGTTTTACAGGAAAGTTGGTAGTCAGAAAATGATTAATCAAATACAAGCTTAAGAGAGTAAATTAAGAGTAAATTACTTGCCTTAGGGGGTTTTGCCCAAGAGTCAGAATTCAGCCGATTAAATATTGATTGGAATTTTAAAGTTTTGAAATAAAAATAAAAATTATCACTGCTTGTTTTAAAACAGTGGAGTCCAAAATGCCTAAAGCCTATCCCGTGGAAAAGGAACTCATAATTCTGCTGGCGTCGCAGCCGACACACGCAAGGTATATTTACTATAAGGTAACGTTGTCACCACAGCTGCTCTCTTTCGAGGCTACAAACATTTGACAGCATGCCTGCAAACGTTGTCGAAAGAGGTTGTGTGTCGCATGTTTTTTTTATTGTCTGTAGCCTCACCACATCGGACGACGTCACCTTATTAGTAAATTCACCTTGGACACACGTACAGAGAGCGAGAATACGTGTGTTCTATAAATAGCACATTCGGTGGCTTCTTCTCTCACGACGCGTCGCGGCGCGTTGCCTTCGACTTTTTGTTCTCTCATGAAGCATCTGATCGGCTAATCCTTTATGATGTCAGTCGCTGAGCTGCGTTCAATAAAGAGAGACTGTACAGCGCTGGACTTTTGTCATTCACTGCAACTAATGCTTTGCTCTCTTTACGTCGCCAACTGTATCGATGCGACAGTTCAAATATGCTTTCATTTAATTCTTTCAGTGTAATGCAGTAAAACGTTTCGTTAACTTCATGTTTTGATGTTACGCACACAAAAACAATGCTTGACTGTGTGCTTTAAAATGACTCTGCTCTAAAAAACTCAACTCCGAAATAAAATGAATCAAGCCTTTATTATAAATTATATTTTGTGTCTATAAAATTACACATTTCATGCTGAAAAGACGCAAAACAGATCAAATCAAATGTTTGAAAAAGCGATTCAACTATTTGAGCGACCCTCGAACAAACATAAATGTGCATTTATGAACTCTAGTGTGGCATAAAAAAATAAATTTGTTTGCTGACAAAAATTGCCCATCACTTGAAAATCATTATTTTTTTATACACTTTTTTCATATTTCCTAGAAGTGCAAATAATTGACATAGGTCAAAAATTTGGTCGACTGGGCAACAAATTTCAGCTTGTTAGCGTCAATTTAAATGCAACAATATTCGCCACTAAATGTTGGACAAAGAACTTTAACGAGGCTCTTGAATTTAAATAGCCGTGAGGTGCTTGGTAAATTTATGAGGAATAAATTTAACGCATTGTTGGTCAAAAGCGGGTTCAACTATAAAATGCAATGAAAGCTCGACAAAGTGGATAGAGAAGTACGCTTTTGTTTAGTTTAACTTTAAGTTTAAATACTCTTGCTGATTATATATTATTATTTTGTTAAAAAATATAACTTAAATAGCCTTACAAAGCACCAAAATTTATATTTGGGGAATGTAGGGTGTCCATAAAATTGTATAATACATATTTCACATAACATTTCAAAACTTTACAAATATAATATAGGGCATACCTGATAAATAATGATTAGTAATCATAGTCATTAGTAATTAGATTATTTTTGTTTAAAAGTCGAACTAATGATTAAATTTCGGTTTTTCCCAATTATTTAATGATTACGATTACAAAAAATAAAAAATAATCTAAAATGATTACAATTATTCAAAAATAATCAGAAAAAATCCAAAATAATCCGTTTGAGTATTAGGATTATTTTTTATTTTTTCTGATTATAAATTTAAAATAATGTGATTTTTACTAAATAGTCATAAATAATCAGAAATAATCAGAAATAATCAGAAATAATCTGAAATAATCAGAAATAATCAGAAATAATCAGAAATAATCAGAAATAATCAGAAAAAATCAGAAAAAATCAAAAATAATCTTTTTGAGTATCAGGATTATTTTTGATTTTTTCTAATTATTTCTGATTATTTTTGATTTTTTCTGATTATTTTTGATTATTATGACTATTTAGTAAAAATCAAATTATTTTAAATTTGCACAATCAAAGTAGCCAAAATAATCAGAAAAAATCAAAAATAATCCAAAATAATAAGAAAGATTATTCTTGAATATTTTTAATTATTTCTGATTATTTTTGAATAATTGTAATAATTTTAGATTATTTTTGATTTTATGTAATGGTAATCATTATATCAGGCCTGTTCCGGTTTTCACTTTCGGCAAGATTTTGCGAAAGTGAATTTCCCTCACTTGTTCCGGTTTTCACTTTCGGCAAGATTTTGCGAATTGAATTCACGTGACATTGAGCAAGTGAGTTTGAATTCGGAAGGGTTAAATCGATGATTTTGGCATGCTTAGCATAAAATTAAAGTGAAAATAAAATATTTATAAAATACTTCAATGTTTTGGGAATATTACTACATTATCAGATAAGAAAAAAAATATTTTATTTGATTTTTAAATAATTTTTCTTTCATCATACCCCAAAATCGATAGGACTCTAACCTAACATTTTTGTCGGATTTGCTCGACCTGTTCTGGTTTCCGCAAATATTTGTGAAAATGAATGGCAGCTTTATTAGGGCTGCCCTTGTATATGAAGAAAGTAGTAAATACTTTGGTACATATTTTAAACCACAATTTAAGTGTTTTTAGACCCCGTACTTTAAAAAAGTATAGGGGTCTATTAACTTTGGTCACAAAAAAAAATGTGCGTAACAGGCAGAAGGAGGCGTGGCAGACCCCATAAAGTATATATATTCTTGATCAGCATCAACAGCCGAGTTGATATAGCCATGTCCGTCTGTCCGTCTGTCCGTCTGTCCGTCTGTCCGTCTGTCCGTCTGTAAGAGCGCCTAGATCTCAGAGACTATAAAAGCTAGAGACTTCAAACTTGGTATGTAGGTGCGTCTATATTGTAAGCAGATCGAGTTTGTTTTAGATTTTGGCCACGCCCCCTTAAACGCCCACAAATTAGAAAATCTTAATTATAAGGACAATTTTAAAGATAGACATTCCTTATTAAGCATAGACGAAGATATTGTTACTTTCCATATGTGCTGAAAATTTCATCGCGATCGGATAATAAACAGAGAAGATATTGAACAACTAAATTCTCCTTTATTTGCCATACTTTAGCAGCAACAACAACAATCAATGAATACAATTAATTACTTTTGACTTACAGTCCAGTAACAATGAAATCTATTACTGGACAGTGGATTTCAAAGAGCGACTGTGGCGCAACGTGTAAAGACGCCTAGTTTTTTGCTTACATTGTCAGTTGTACCAGGGGGTCGCGGGTTCAAATCCTGACACGGACAAAATTTTTTTTGTTTTTAAAATCAATTTTTTTGTGTTATGTTGATATTTTATATAAGTGTTGCATTTTTATCAATTCAAAATGTTAGTATTTATTATTTGACCAATAAAATTAAGTTGTTAGCAGATGATCCCCAAATGTTTTTTTTAATGTTATTAAATTTTAAAATGATGTTGCAGAAATCATAACTGGCAAAGAATAAATCATTGTAGTCTTAACATATCTGCATTTTGCATTTGTAAAGTTGGCTTCGGTGGCCTAAGGGGCAAAGTTCCCAGTAAATTAGCAATTAGTCGCGGATTCAACTCCCAGCGAGAGCAAATTTTTTAATTTTTTTTTTTAATATTTGCAGACTTTTTAGATCATATGTAGGTCCCGAGCTCGAATCCCGGCTTGAACAGACTTTTTTATTTTTAAGATTTATTAATGTTTTCCTGACATTTTATATATGTTGCAGTTACATCAATTCAATGTTAATATTTGATTTTTTTTTGGTTTATGATTAAGAGATGTGGGAAATGCTCTTATCGCTTTCTTGCTTTCTCTAATGCTTAAATCAATTTATTTTGTGCATCTGTTAAATTTGATGATGTGCTTTACTAAATCATTTATTATATCTTTAATGTAAATTGATATACGTATCCTCAATATATTTGGGCGAAAATATATATATATTAAAATACTTTAAATGTTTGTAGCGACTTATATTACATGACTTTAAGCAGTGTTTGCTTTTGCATAGTAAGTACGGGGTCTTCGACAGTCGAGTACCGCTCGACTGTAGCACCGCCGACTAGTTATGTATTGCGTAAAATAAAGAATTAAATTTCTTGTTTTTTAAATGCAAGTTTGGACAAAACTGTTTGTAATTTAATGCAAAAAAGAACTGTTTATTTATGTAAACAAACACTGTGCAACAATTGACAACTCTGCAAAAAGACATTTCCAGCACTGAAATCAACCCGCGCTTTTAAATATACAAAAGTTATAACAAAAGTAGGTTTTACCTTTGAAAAATGTTTTGACTCATGATTAAATAAATATTTGATGAATAAATTACACAATTAATAATTATTTTAACAGGCGAAAATTCTTTTGACGCAAATGTCTGATTCGCTTAGAACATTTTCCAGCACTGTTCTGCAAAAAATTACTCAACACAATGTGGAAGGGAAATTCGGAGGGTAATTCGTAGGAAATGTAAAGGAATTTTAAGGGAAATTCGGTCAAATCTTGCGGATTGAAATTCGCAAAAAACAAGTGAAAACCGGAACAGGCCTGATAATCACAAATTTTTCAACAAGTGAATTATATGGTCACTACGATTATTTCTAAAAATAATCTAATTGATTAGTAATTCTAATCGAAATTTAACAGGTATGATATAGGGATACTAAGTTTAAGTAGCCTTGAATATAAATTATATTATTAATTATTATTATTTAAATTTAAAAATATTAAATGTGGCGCAGAACAATCAAAATCAAAATGTGATCAATGGCTAATTCTTCTTGTTCAGTATTGACTGATATTTTAGGCCAGATGTGGGCAAATTTCCCTTAATTTCTTACAAATTGGAGTCTTAACGACGGATTTTTCGACTCTTCGACTCACAACAATTTCACCAATTTAATCAGAGTAGCTGTTAAAACAATTTTTATCAACTGTAAAAATATTTACGCTCAGTTCCGAATTCAAAGCCTTGCATTAACAACCAAATAAAAACTTCCTAAACTGTAATTTGTTATAAGTGAATGCAGAAATTTGCATCATCAATTTGTCACGTCAGCGACTTTTATTTAAAACTATACAACATTGTATAACAGATATTTGTACAGTTATCAACAAGATTTTGTTCTGAATGTTGAGCCACCTTTCAACGCATTTAAAAACTGTCGTCGTCGTCGCCACAAACTTAAATATAATGAAAACGCGAACAATTTGCAGGAAAACTTTCAAGTCCCAAAAGTTTTTGGGGAACGAAGTGAAACCGACGAACCACAAAATGCAGCTCTAACTTAATGTGCAACTTCGTATCTTCAAGTGTGTTTCGGCCATCGAAAGTTTACAGAGAGACAGAAAAAGGGAGAGAAATAATTAAAGTACAAAATGCATGTGGTTTCAGTTTGGCGATTTGCCAAATTGCGTGTGTGTTATGGGCATATTATCCTAGCCTACAATACACAAAATGTCTGTGGTTTATAATCGTACTATGCGGCGTATGCGTGATTTATACCTCAACCAGATGTTGTCTAATGATGAAATAATACGAGTTAGCCCATACGTAGAGCATGAAATGTGAATTTAATATGCGTTTGCAACAAATTGAAATAGTTAGTCGCTAATTAAGTGAACGAGGGGGAGGAAAACCAAATGAAAAAGTGACCTGAATATAGAAAACTCATGTTTTATTCACATGATTATTAGAATATTAATTTTAGAGAAATTTATTTCACTAGGTAAACATTTTTAAGTAAACAAAAACTAACCATTTGAAATTTAAACAATTTTGTTTTTTTTTTGTTGTTTTTTGAAGAATAAGGGCCGTATTTTCAATTTCTATATAAGGTATTTGATAACTATTGAAAAGAAAATTTGACGTAAAATGTATAAAAATTAATGTCAAATTTGTTACTATATGTTACATAGACTTTATCAGGGATGCCACAGAAATCGCTTTCGCTTGAATTTCCCCTCAATTTCATTTCGCTGTGCCACAGGTCAATTCGCAGAATAATTTTACGCGAAATAAACTAGCGCTAAATCCGCTGGCGTCCGATGCTGCCACCTAGTCCGATTTAGATTTTCGAAGTCAAGGGCAGCGATGCCACATTTTCTAGTCAGAATTAAAAGTAAGGTATTTAAAATAAATATATGGAACCACTTCTGTTTTCTTTAAATTAAGCATTCAAAAAATAGCTCTTTTGAGGTAAATCAAGTTTTGTGAAAACATTTGTCACGAAGAGTTGCCAGACTAATGGCAGACAGTTGCTAGAGTTGTCGAGTAACTTTTATTAATCTCGCCAACTGCTTTTAAGTTTTTTGTAGCTAAACAAAGTCAAGTATTATATAAATGAATTAAATTATATAAATTAAATAAGAAACAAATTTAAAACCTAAAAAAGATGCTAAACAAACCCTTGGGTAATTTAATCTGAGAAGGTGTCAGCCCTTAGCAGCCTACTTCGAAAAGGTAGATGAAAATGCTAAGAAAAATTAAGTCTCTCGTGGTTCTGTGGCACCTCGGAAACTTCCGTGCGGAAATGCTTTCTGCGGAATTCTAATTCGTTTGCGATTTCTGTGGCACGCCTGATTATTATATTTGTAGCCTTACAAAACATTACTTAAAACTTGGAATATCTCACATTGACTTTTATTAATATCATATAAGGTTTAAATACACCTCTTAAAGTTTTAATAATTTAAAATGCACATGGAAAAGTTAAAATATTTTGTAAAACTATAAAA
>JBAMBL010001165.1:0-13518 GCA_037043405.1 Drosophila subquinaria | reverse complement strand
AAATTATTTATTAATATTTTTTTTAATTTTATAGATACATTTCCTCAAAGAATCGACCCTATCAGCAAGCAACAAATGGCAAACACGAATCGCACAATATTGTGGCTATACTCAGGTGAGTAGAAACTAAATGTATAATTGATTTATTTAAATAATTTAATAAATTTTATTTTAATTTCCTTTAGTTTGCGTTGCCAATCGTTGATATCGCTAAAGCTTTACAAACTGCGACGTGCCAATTGTCGCGCCATCATTGCCAGTTGCTCGGATTTCTTTCGATCTGGCAGGGGGGACATTTTAAATGGCAATACGCCATCCTCCATATCACCATCGAACTCAGTGGGCTCACAGGTCAGATACTTTATACAAATCACAAATATATGTACAGTAATAAATATTAATGAATGTGATTTTTTTAAATTAATTTAGGGCTCCGGTTCGAATACGCCGCCTGGCAAAATAGTGCCTCAAGACATACACAATCAGCTGTGCAAGCAGAATGAGTATCTCACCTATGTGAACAGCTGCCATGAGCTGTGGGATCAAGCCGACCGTTTGGTGCGCTCCGGCAATCATATAGGTAAGCTTACAGATTCAACTAAAGTCGATCTTATGGACATTTCCACAGAAGGTTCACCTAGCTCAAAAAGCGTAAAATTGATCAAAAACTTACATCTTGTGTTATTTTTTTTCAAAAAAATGCATTCAAGCTATTTTTTTTAAGCAATATACGCTGGAAGAAATTCACTATTCATTATTCTATTGGAATATCTTCACTTTTTCTATATTTTTGACAATTTTCTTAAAAATTTACCTTCAAAATAGACCGTTTGTATTCTAACGATTACACAAAAAAAAAAAATAGTAAGATTGTAACATGAACCATTTTAATACATAGAAATAGATTGAATGTTTAATTTAAAAAAAGTTGTACACGCTGTTTTCGATATATCAAATAAAACTTGATGAACAAATTCTTGGCACAAACTAGGTGGAAACGTTCCCGATGTCGCGTTACAAATCACTAAGAAAACTTGTAAAATAAATAAAATAGTCAGGCCTGTTTCGAATTTCACTTTCGATAAGATTTGTCGGAATTGAAGTTCTTTAACCTGCTCTATCACCATTTCGGCTATATTCATCTGATTGATAACACTTTAAGTTGATGAGTTTAAGTCCGATAAAGCGAAAATCGATCATTTTCAATAACTTAGTCTAAATTTAAAGCGAATAAATGCCCAAAAGTAAAAAAGTGAAAACTGGAACAGGCCTGAGTAGTAATATATCAATATAATTCTTCTAAATAGAAAACTACCGTCTTTTATAGTGGTCTAAGAGTATTTTCATCCAAATTACTTTCCACATTTCGCAGACTTACGCATTTGTCAAGATGATGTCAAACATGACTTCCATTTTTCGTCGCGTTCGCGATCCATTGTTTTCTATAAATAGTTCGAAAACGACAAGTCCCCAAATCTTGTCTTATATAATAAAAATAGGTTTGATAAAATAATTAAAGATGTAAATCATACTTGTTAAATAATGATTAGTAATCATAATCATTAGTAATTAGATTAATTTTGTTTAAAAGTCGAACTAATGATTAAATTACGGTTATTTTCGGTTTTGCCCAATTATTTAATGATTACGATTACAAAAAATCAAAAATAATCTAAACAATTATTACAATTATTCAAAAATATTCAGAAAAATCAAAAATTGTCTTTCTGATTATTTTTGATTATTTCTGATTATTTAGTGACAATCAATTATTATTTTAAATTTTCACAATCAAAGTAGCCAAAAAAAATCAGAAATAAAACGAATAATAATCAGAAAGATTATTTTTGATCATTATCTGATTATTTCGGAATAATTTTTGAATAATTGTAATAATTTTAGATCATTTCTGATTTTTTGTAATCGTAATCATTATATAATCACAACTTTTTCAACAGTGAATTATGTAGGCACTACGATTATATCCAAAAATAATCCAATTGATTAGTAATTCTAATCGAAATTTAATAGGTATGATGTAAATAGTGTTGATAAAATGCATTTAACACGTAAAAGATCATTTTTGAAAATGTTAATTTCTGCCATTTATTTTTTAACTTAGAGACGTACGAATGTCACGTTCTCCCTTAATATACCCTCCCCTTATATATATTTAAATTGTTTTTTCATTTACTTTGCAGACTTTATTCGCAAGCTGGATCATGAGAACGGACCGTTGACGCTGCACAGCACCATGCACGAGGTGTTCCGTTATGTGCAGGCTGGTCTCAAGACTCTGCGCGATGCTGTCTCCTATCCACAGTCACAGTAGCTGTAACTGCAACAACGACTTCAACAACTAGAACAACTAATACAACTGAAACAGCAACAACAGCAACAGCAACAACAACATAATCAGCATCACCACCAAACGTGTCTAAATGAAAGTCAGGCCAAATTAGCAAATATTATTAGAATTATTTACAACAAATTTAGTTGAAAACCTTTCACAAGAACAGCAACAGCAACAATGATTGTTATTAAATTAATTGCTTAGTTATTTTTTATTATTATTATTACTATTATTACTATACATAAACACACATGATGCACACCATTTACTTATTTTCCTTATGCTCAATTGTCAATTGGTTATTTTATTCTTGTAGGCATTTTAAGCTTTATATTTATGCCTAGTTTTAATTGATATTACACACATTTTTTATCTATATGTTTGCTAGATTATAAGTATAAAAAAATCCCCCATTACCTGCCGCCCCCTTTAAAGTTTTAGTTGAATTTTGTTTTTGTTTATTTTACACAAAAGAATAATGGCTTTTTAATATTTAAGTTAGTTAAATCTGTATTTTTTTATCGTTTTGCACATTTAGCATATTCTCGCTGGCCAAATTGTTAATGCGCCTCAAAAAAAAAAAGAAACATAAATTTTGCATGTATATAAGGAAACAAAAAAAACAAACAAAGAAACACAAACTATAATATTAATATATATAGTGAGTATAAACTAATGTTGCGTGAAAAATAAGTTATGGTTTTTTTATTAAATCTAATTTTAAAGCAAATTTGTACTGTTTCGTAAGTTTTAAATATTGAGTTGACATACAACAACAACAACAGCAAAGAGCAAAACACTATTTTACATAGTTTTTATAATTACATTTAATTATGTTTATAATAATATTATTGATTTTTAAAGTAAATTTTTAAATAGAAAAGTTGAAGAGAGAAAAGCAATCACGTTTTTAGAACAAAAATTCAAGAAAATCTAATACATTATATATATATGTATATATATAATATATTTAAAATATATCGCATATATATTTGCAAACATTTGTATTTTATTGTTTTATTTTGTTGAATATCATTTCTGGTGCCTCGACAACAACAACAAACACAACAACAACAACAGAAAACAGACGCAACAAAAACTAATAGTGCATTAGTAGTTTTTAAACGAATTTGAAACTTAAAATGGAATTCATAAATTACACAGCAATTTAATCAATGATCAATAGACTTGCCTCCCTTTTTCCCTAACGAACAACAACAAATACATATATATATATATACAGTTTGTCAAGAAATTCTTTACACTCCCTTAAAAATGTAGTATTTTGACTTTAAATAAGAATAAAATATTTTTGCTAGTATTTTTGATAATATTTCGAAAATCCTAAAAATGACCATTTAACCAATTTTTCCTCATTTTCATGCAAAAAGTGCCTTTTTTGCAGTTTTCAAAAAATTCTAAAAAATTCAGTTACTCTTAGAATTGTTTCAAGAATTTTTTTGCATCAAAATATTTTTTGTGAAAAACCGAGTAAAAAAGTTGAAAAAGTAGACTTTTGCAAAAATTCAAAATATTCCATGGGCACTAAATGGGTTAAGGAAAGTTTTGTGTCATTCAATCTGAATTTAAACGACCTTTTCAAATATATGTAATAAGCTATTCTATTCCCATTTAAAGTCAAAATATTAAATTTTTAAGGGAGTGTAAAGAATTTCTTGACAAACTGTACATTTACACTGTACATATAGTCAACATATACATACATACTAACATATACATATGCATATATACGTATATTTTTAATATGCCAAAAAAGCAAAGCGAAAAATCAAGTTATATTTCTTAAGCAACCAAGCGAAATTCGTAACAAAAATCAATGAAAGATAAACGAAATGCAATAAACTAATATTTAAGTCCGTTGAAATGGGCAGCACTGTTGTGCCGACCGAAATTGGCAGCACTGTTTTTGGCGTTTGCAAAGTGAAACTCGAAAATCAAAGCGAAACGAAACGAAATGAAACAAAAAATGAGAAAACTACAAAATGGTAAACGAAGAAGCAAAAAAAGTAACATTATGGTACTTATAGTATAAAAAAACAATATGTGGTTCTGGGGAAACAAAGCATTAATTAACTTTCAAACATGAAAAAAGAAACTACCTAACGTTTAATTCGTAGTCAAATTTTAAGTTTAAAAAAAAGGAAGGAAAACTTGAACCAGCTTTCGGCACGCCGAATTTGAAATACTCTGGCGGACTAAACAAAAACTTGATATTTTGTGATCAGTTCTTAGATACATACATATATGCAGAAGTTTCCCCTCTTATTTTTTACCAAATAAAATCAGTTGAAGTGTATAATTGGCATTTTAAATTAATTTTTAGCTGCCAGGATATTATGGATAATAAGGAAAGAAGTTAAAGAAAGCATATGAAATTAATTGTAATTATTACGAATTATATTAAATGCAAGCGTACATATGCATATGCACATAAGTGTATGTGCATGTGTACAATTATTGTTAAAAGAAATTCCATCGCTGTAAATAAAAAGGCAACTTAATACACACACAAAAATACACACACACACACACACCGTACATATACATATGTAGAATATCGATAATTATATACATAAATATATATAAATATATATATATATTTTTATATGTATACAAAATAAAAAAAAAGGAAAAACTTTAAATTATAGTTAAATTTTTTCAAACGACAGCAACAACAAGCTTCAATCTTGCAATAAATAAATAACAATTAAAAATCAACCAACAACAACAACAAGAACAACAACAAAAGGAAACGAAAAATGCGCCTAGGAAGGAGGGAAAGAAGAAGAAGTATAGTTAATAATATTATATTTTGTTAAGCGTTATTGTAGTGCAAAATATAAGCAAAACAAACGAACATTCAAAAACCAAATGAATTAAGTTTTAAGCTGGATATTCTAATATTACCAACAACAACAACAGAAACATCAACAATTGATAACAACAGGAAAATTGTTCATTAACATAGTAAAGCATATATTATTAATTAAACAAAAATAACAAAACAAACACAAGTATATAAATATATATATTTTGTACAAATATAATAAATGACAAACGATTTAAAAAGAAAGAAAACAACAACAAAAACCGCAGCTGCAAAAACCAAGTACACTTATTAAAGTTTAAGCAACAAAACAAAAACAAAAAGAAAACCAACAAACAATTTAATATGCAATTACCGTAACAGTAGTTGATAAATCAAAATAAAAACAAACAAAAACCAAAATTGTAAAATTAAAAAACAAATTTGCGAGCTTTTATTTAAATTGGGCATTGGAACGGGAAATCTTTTCGATTACACAGTGCTACAAATAAGAATGAACACAGACCTTCTGGAATGGGACATAGCGTAGGTTGTAGATATATGTACATATGTATGTATGTAGATAAATAAATTTACTTAATATATGTAAATATTCACAAATTTAAATTGCATTTTTAAATTTATTCAAATCACTGCGGACGGCAGTCCGCGCTAGTGACGAAAGCAGCACGAAGGGTGCGAAGGCGACTAGCATATATACACAGGAAGAATGGAAAATTTGCTATGACTGTCCGATCAGGTCGAGTTATATACCGATCGAAAGGTATCAATTTAACTTACAAGTGTGCATACTAAGACTTTTTGAAACTCACCTGGTTCGTGATATAAACAGGTGTAAGTGGGAAAGGCAAAATTTTAATGATTGGAGCTAATGGGGCTGTTGGAGCCTTTTTGAAATTTCGTTGAATATTTTACAATTCTCATCAAAAATACGCGTCGAATGACACCTCGATCATCGAAATCGGACAAGTCAGTCTGTCTGTTTGTTAGGATCAAATCGTTGATTTATCTTAAAAGTTTGAATGCGGACTTGTTCCCGCTCAAAATTCTATAAACGTTTGTTCTACGACTTTTTCGAAAAATCGCTAGTTTAGCGGGAAATCGCTAAAAACCGCTAAAATTAAACAAAATTTTTGCATTCGGCACTGCGCAAAACAGTGAGTTTTATTTGGTCTGAAGAATTGAAACATTTTAGCGCAATGTACCGGGTGCCAAAATTTTGTTTAAAATAATTTATGTGTAAAACTTAATATTATTCGTCACAAAATTGGATATCAGAAATTTTGGGGCAAGAAAATATTTTCGTCACTAGACTTTTACCTCGTAGAGGTTTTTTTATGGGATTTAAATATTAACTGATTTTAATTTTTTTAACGGTTTTGGAAAGAAGACACTTAGGTACATAAAGGTGCCATACTTGACTTAACTGGATTCAATTCCCTTATCAGCGTGTTTTTTTTTTTGGGTTATTTTTTACATTTTTTGACTTTTGTGATGTTTTTGAACACTATTTTATTAAAAACCCCTTCGACTTGTATTTTTTAAAATCGCACAATAATTGGCAGAGCTATAATAGATTTTCTGAATCAAAATTGTTCAATATGCTGATATTCGTGCCATTATTGCCCCATTTCCCAAAAAAAGTATTTTTCGATGACTTTTTTTCTAAAAAAAATTAATACCTCAGCTTAATATCACTCGATTTTAATAAACTGAAAATCAGAAGACGTAACATTAAATGTTTTTTGAAACTACATGCCAAAAGTTAGTTGCTTTCTACAATTTTAACTTATTAATATACATTCAAAGTACGGTAAAGTCGCAAGAAACTGAAAAATTCATATATTTTTACATGTAGTTCCCTCAATATTTATCCCAGATTAATACACCGTTAGAAAGGTGTTACTTTTCACTTTCCAACGACGCATTACAATTTATTGTAGGATGCATAGTTTAAAACATAGCATTTTTTTACTCCATCAACCTCGAAAAAACGTTTTTTTTTTTAGAATAAATTAGAATAATTTATTCCAACCTCACTTCACGACGGGCGATGAAAGTGCAGTAAATTATAGCCTTCAGTTTATTAAAGCTATAATTTAAACGGTTTCATCAAATTAGTTATTGCTAAATAACTGCTAAATGAACAAAAATAAATGCACATTTAAATGCGGAACCAACCGTTTGATGAGAACAGGTTCAATCCAAGGACTCAAGCAAACGAACGAAACGAACGAACAAAACAACTGAGCAACTGAACTAAGTGAACTAAAATCCCAGCAAACATTTGGGCGATTGTACAATCGCCCATCGCCGAAAAGAGTCTTCAGCTGGTCGCGCAAGAGATTAATTGAAGATTGAATCTTCCAGGCGATTGTTGAGCGATAGAAAGCTGTCAATCGAAGGAATGAGAGAGAATAAAAGAAGAGCTCTCACAAAAACAATTTGGTCCCGTAGTTCATGATTGACTGAATTAGTTCATTCGCTCATCTTAATGACTCGTTCATTTGAACCTTTTCATAACGAAACGACACAACTCTAGATGCAACCCTATAAAGACAAAACTGCGCGGCAGAATTAAGTTTCAATCAACACCGTGTATAATTTTTTTGTTTATTGTTTTTTTTTTTTTGTTGTGCTTAATGACCACAATCAATTGTGCGTTGGGAAAAGACACCAATAAGTAAGATCGCATGCGGGATTAAGTAGTAACTTTTAAGACCGCAATAAATTTAGCTAGAATAACGGAACGACGGCCATTTTAACGTTGCACGTTTTTTTTTTGTTGCATGTAATGAAAATGAAGCAAGAACACGAAATAAAAAATATTGCGGCAGACAAAAAGATGTTGACGAAAACACAAAGACGCAGGAATCAGCGAAAGAATCAAAAAGAACGCAGCCGACAATTGGTAGCTGACTTGGTTGAGACTGTTGAAGATGTGGTAAAAGCGGAAAAGAAGAGCGCAAAGCGCAAGAAGCGCCGCAATCAACGAAAACGCGCCAAGGTCGCAAAGTCGCTGGAAAAACATGTGGAGACATCAACTAGCAAGAGCGTCAGCTCATGTGACACGCAGGACTCTCTCTTTGACAATTCGGAAAGGGAAGATGAGCTTAAATATCACAGCTCTCAATGGACCTTCGATGATGCTCTCAATAAAGAGCGCCAGCCTTGGAGCATGCCTTGTCAAGCTGTTGCCTTGCAGCACGAAGAGCGCATTGAGATGCAATATCAGTCTGTACAGTGGTCAGCCGATAAAGGTGACGCGATGCCAGCACAAAGTAGTGGCCCATGCATGCAGCCTCCTCCTTCTCTTTCGCCTGTTCACCAGCAGCTGCATCAGTATATTAGTCTGCGACATGAGACGCACGAGCATGCTTATTACATGGACGACAACAACAACACATACTACGAGCAACAACAAGAACAACAATGTGATCTTCAGTTAATTCAAAACTGTTGGGAAGAACCAAATTCAGCCGATGTGCAGGCGACATTTGAATTTCAGCAACAGAGCTTAACAGCACTGTGGTTTAAGCAAACGTAAGGTAAGTCTCTCTTTACTCTCTCTCTCTCTTAAAAAATGCAGTCTCTTGGTATTTACAGTTTGGAAAGCATACTGCATGCTTAGTAATGGAACACTGCCAAGTTTGGTTAGCACTGTAGTATTCTTGTGCAAGTTATTTATTTGATATTTAATATGAGTTAAATGCTTTAAAATGCTAGTTAATAGCAGAAATTTATGAAGAAATTTAAACTGCAAATTATTATTGAAATTGTTGGTTATGTGCACAGTTTGATAATCACAGTCACAGTTAATATTAATCCTTGACTGTTGTACTTACATACTTACATAGTACATTTACAGTTATTTAAGTAACTACTTTGACAAACAATTTTTTTTTAAATTTAATTTTTAATAAAATAATTAAATAAAAAAACGATAAGTTTTTGTTATTGCAAAATAAAAAAAATACAAAGTTTTTATTTTGTCAAAACAATTATTTGACTAACTGTACATATTTGCAGATGTATGTATGTAGTATGTATTCAATGTAAACACTTGCTGCTTGCGCTACATAGAACAATAACAACAGCAACAAAACAATGCATATTGCTTTGGGGAAGAAGTACAGAGAGAGTGTATGTGTGTGTGTGTGTGAGTGTGTGGGTGGGCTTGCGTATATGGGAGCAACTTCCTCTGCATAGAGTTCAATGGTCTTTTGACACAAATGATGTCAAGTTGAGCTTCTTGGCTGCTTTGGCTGGTGCATTCGGTCGGTCTGGGCGCTTGTTCGGCTTTCGGCTCGCGCCACGAGTCAGCTGTGTGTATGTGTGTGTGTGTACGCTTGCAAATCCTTTGTGTCTATGTGTGTGTACGTGTGTACGTCGGCTTAACTGTTTGTTTGGGTGCCTTTTTGGCTGTTGGCCCAACGATGCTTCGCTGCTGATATGCGGCCGGCATTCTCTCGCGCTCTCTCGCTCGCTCTCTCTCTCGTCGTCGCTCTCAATCAAGCAGAGAACCTACCGCAATTTGTTTCGTATTCCGTCGTCGTCATCGTAATCGTCATTGCTGCATTTCCTTGTTTATGTTTTGTATTCAAATGTAGGGTATTCGGCTAAGTGCTGGAGAGTGAGAGAGGATTCAATTGAGAGAGAGAGCTTGCAGTACCGTTGGACCGTTGTCGTCGGACTGTTGCAGCCTTTGCACTGCTATTGGTGCTGCTGTACCTGCACATATGACGCTGCATACATTTGTTATTGTTGTGTCGCTTCATCTTCCGCTTTTACTCCATTACTGGAGTCCAAACTTTGCTTTGCTTTTACAGTGGTGCAAATCTAAGTAATAACGTTAATTAAATAGATGTAATTATTTTATGGTAAAATAATTAAGGATTAGAGAACCTGTTCGAAATTTAATTATATTATTGCTAATCATTTTTAATTAAGATCTGTATTTAGGTCTTTAGGACAAGTTCTTACAAATCGGACTAAATTTTTGTATAAAATAAAACTTTTAAAAGGAACGTTTTAATTCTGTATTTAAATAAAGGGTCTAGGCAGACATTAAAAAAACTAAAGGAATTATAATATTTTTTTTTAATAAATGTAAAAGCCATATGATTTCAAGAAAAAAGCATAAGCCCAGCTCTATCGCCGGTAACCACTGTACATGTGAAAGCAAAAACTACGCAGTTTTGCTTCAGCTTTCGCCTCATTCGCTCTCCCAGCAGCACTCAACTGTACGACCCAATGGGGAGAGAGTAGCTGCAGCAGTAAACTGGGCTTTTTGGCGTCGACTTCAGCGGCGACAGCGGCAGCGACGTCAGCGCTGTCGTCGTCCTGGCTGCATTTATCCTGGCGGCAATTGAACACTTTAATCATTTAGTTCTTGCACTCTCCGGCAGCAAGTTGTGTTTTTTGATTATCGTCGTATCGTCGTCGTTTATAAATTGTTGTATATCGGTATAATACACACATCTAGCATACTCACATAATTACATACATATATACATATACGTATACTATGTGTATATGTGTGCATCGTATATTGTGTAAATCGGTTCAAATCTAACATTTTGTGCGTGGTATTTAAATACTCATTTGCAACGATTCAGGATTTCAAGTTTTCTCAAAAAACCAATGCATACATTCTGAGACAAAATAAGTGAAGAATATTTTTGCAGCGCTCTCTTGCACAAGCAAATTCAACTAAACTAACTAAAGTAAGAAATACGAGCTACACATATGAAAAATATATATGTAGCTGTAGTTGTGGTAGTAGATTTACATATGTATGTAGCTGCCTGCATATTAGCATGCAAAGTGCCCACACCCATGGTCGATTTTTCGCATTTACATATGTATACCAATACACACATACATACATACAAACTTGCCTGCATGCACACTAACGATAGTAAAAACTTGGCTCAATGGGCGGCCCAGCGTCGCAGAGCATTTCTCTACACTTTGCTGTCAAATGCCGCCTACACACACAAACACACTCACATGCAGCTGCGTTTCTTGCAGCGCCGTCGTCGTCTAGCCGTAAAAAACGTCAGTCTGAACCTGCACTCGCTCATACGAGTCCGCTAGCTCTCTGCACTGCATAGGCCGTCAGCAAGCTGCTGCTGCTGCAGTTACGCTCTTTTCTCCTCACTGCCATTGACCGCAACCGCAACCTAGCTATCCCTTTTGCCAGCCACGGTCTGTTGTCCTCCTTGCAGTCCATCAGACTTTTGTCTTTTGCCCGTGCTGCAAGGTGTGTCACTTTTTTGTTTTGTTCTTGCAGTGCATAACATTATACTGTTGATACGGTTACGTTGGACAGCAACTTTTGAGAATTCCTATCAATTAACTGGCAACAAATTAAAGTAATTATGCAAAATTGCCGGTTTGTGTTACACTATGTGGGCGTTAAGGAAGAAGGCAGTTACTTCTCAATGGGTTAGGGTGCTACCCATTTTTGCAGGGGAATTTTTAATGGTATTGCCCAGCTTGAAAGAAGTAGACTTAGTAATTGGGTAACAATTTTAAATTGAACTTAAAATGTTAATTAACATTTATTGAAGAATTTCTAATTCTGTAAAAAGGATCAGTAAAGTGTCTTTATAATAAACACTGCAATTTTAAGTTAATATTTAAAATTTAGTTTGTAAATTGAGGAGAAATAGAAAATAGTGAAAATTAGCAGCAATATTTGTGAGTATTATAATGATTTGTATATTCATAAGTTTATTATAATGACTTCAGATCACACACATTGTCAAGCCAATGCTTCTGTTTGCCACTGTAAATAATAATTAATGTAAAGTCAATACTTTTTCAAAATACAGTCAATCATGCGTGTGTTTAATATCTGATTTAACCAGCTGTTTATGTTTTTATATTTGTTTTAACAGCTGTCTTTGACAGCCAACGAGTTCTGTTAGTTGCACTGCAAGATTAGGCCTTTGCATACACATACATGAACTAAATGTACATATCTGTTACGTACCTACCAGTTACTTACGCTTTGCTTACGAATACGAATGTAATGCACATAGCGATGTCATGTGCGTGTTCGTGCATGCGTGCGAGTACATGCTCTCTCTGATCTATGCAACCACCCGCTTAGTTAGGGGCAGTGCTCTGCTCCACTTGCGCACTCGGGACTGAGAGCGCAGCACATTTAAAGAGCAACAGCAAACTGCTGCAATGCTTTCTCAACTCCTCGCTCTGGTCGCTATGGCTGTGCCAGGCTGTGCCTCGGTACCGTTTGTCGTGCTACGATGCTTGTGGCGACTGCGACGGCGACGGTCCAGTGCCGCTCGCTGGTATCAGTTTATTTCTGTTGAGTTGCAGGAACGTGTTCTTTTTCTACTTTCCGTTTGATTTTATTTCCTTATTATTATTATTATTATTGTTCTCATTATTATTATTATTCTTATTGTTAAATATTGCGTTTGATTAAATTCAGTTCGGTTCGGTTCGATTTGGTTTGCTTTTAGTTTTTCGCCGTCTGTTTTTCGTTGACGCTTTCAAACGCCAATTGTTTAGCACAAGTTTTTGCTAAAATTGTTCGGTTCGTTTGTTTGATTACAATAAACAAAAAAAAACAAACCTAAAAAACAGACTCTGCACGCAATCCCGAAAAAAAAAGTGTTTCGTAATCGCAAAACTAACAACACCAACACGCAACAAGTTTTATTGACATTTCTCAATTTGAAAAGGTAAAATTTCCGTTTTGTTCTCGTAATTTATATAATTTCCAAAGATGTTTTGGAAGTTGTTGTTATTCGTGTCGCCACTCTAACCTCAAAAAATGCGTCGCAGCAGCGACGAATTCTCACAGTTCGTTTTGTTATTTTAAAAATATTTCGAAAACATAACTCTTGCGACTTTTGCCGGCTCTCAGAGATGCTGCCCCAACCCCAACCCCCACTCCTGCCCCTGCACCCCCCCCCCACCCGTCAGTTGTTTGTTTATTTTTAAAATATTAGTTTTTCGCACGATTTGCGGCGCGATTTGGCCCAAGCTAAGTGACATATGGCCAAAAGCAAAGCGCAACAAGGCAAAAAATCTTTCGGCTCTTCGTTTAAACATTGTAGAGTCCCATGGAAGAGCAGTTTGCTAGGTTAAGGCTAAATCTAAATCTAAATCTCTTTACCTATAGATGCCTATAAATAAATGTGCAATCTTAAATTTGGTTTTTATCGCCTGCCGATCCATTGAAAATTCGAGAAATAGATCTGAATGAATGAAGATTTCCTCTTAATGACGGATATGAAAAGTCATAAAAAGTATTTTACATTGGTTTCCTTTACTTTTGTTC
>JBAMBL010001164.1:0-28750 GCA_037043405.1 Drosophila subquinaria | reverse complement strand
TTTTACTATTTTTTTTTCTATACCCCAAGTTAAACATTTGTCGTGTTGCATGTTCGTGTTGCATACTTTATGGCGGCGTTGTACGTAATGAAGCAGGAAATATGCGTCAGCATCAAGCGAGAAAAAAAAGATACAGGTGAGAGGTGCTTTTGGGGGGGTTAGGTAAATGGCAGGATGTTCAACCGAAGCCGGACAAGTCAGGGACAAAACAGGGAGCAGCAACTGCAACAGCTGCCGCAGTCACCACAGGCACAGACAGAGGCACAGCCACAGTTAGATAAGCAGCGTTTGCATCTGCAGATAATAGATAAGTGCCAGATAAAGCAGGCCTGACATAGAAACGGCAGCAAGAGCAGCAGCTTGGCTTTAAACCTGTCAACTCTGTATGCACATGATTGAATTGATTGCCCAACAGCAATTCAATTGTATCTTTAACCTTAAAAAAGGAACTTGAAGAACAGCCAATGTCAATTGTTTAAAATATAATATTAAAGTTTCTTACTAAGCAGATGTGATTAAAAAATGATAAATCAATTAATGTTCTTTGCATACTTTCAATCTTCTCAGCATTCTTTCTCTTTTAAATTTTAAATTTAATATTCATTATAATTCAAATTTTAAATTTGTAAATTTTCGTTACCATTAAACCTTAATTGAAAATTTGAAAAAATTTGTTTTCTTAAATTTATTTTGAGTTTGAAATTATGTTTTTAAAATCTATTTTAAATTCGAAAAATCTAAATACCTAAATTTTTATTCGACTGTTTATAATTTTCATTAAGGTCCGTTTTTTCAATGTCTAAATAAGGTGTTTGATAACTATTGAAAATATATTTTGATGTAAAATGTATAGAAATTACTGTCAAATTTTAAATTATATCTTAGATACAGTTTATATGTACATTGAAAAAACGGCCCAAAATAATATATTTCTTGCCACTCAAAAGGCAATTAAATTATTAAATTGCTTTCGATTTTCTTGTTCAAGAAACTTCAGATTTAAAAGTGTATTTGTTGAAAATGCTTATCTCTCATTTAAAAAGTTAGTTGTACAGCATTTAATAATCAATTCAAAAATTAAAATTGAGTTCTCCAAGCAAATGGATTAAATTCTCAAAATCACTGAGACTATATAAAAGCAACGAAAAGTTTAGGAATTTAAAGAGAAATACCCTAAAATTATAGTACTACACTTTTGCCTAAAGACCCTCAAAATAGATTTTGTTATTATGCCCGTTACTTACAAAACAAGTAAAAGTATATATTGTATTCGTTGAAATTTGTGTAACAGGGAGAAGGCAGCATCTTCGACTCTATATTAAACTTTAAATACCATTATAAGCTATCATTCCACTAAATTGCAACAAGATCCGACAAATAGAAATTTGGTAATGGCTTTTTTAATTTTTAAGCAATGCGAGCGCCTAAAAGTATGCACTATAATTTTTTATATATATTTAAATAATTAACGGGTATCCTATAGTCGAAAACTTGACTTTAGTCTTTTCCGCTTGTCTAAATTTAAAGGCAATAACAATAAACTATTTAAATTGATGGCTGATTGCGCTTTGCACTGAGTTGCCAGATTGATTTTATCCACAGCTTCAATGCTAAACTGAACAGATTAATTAAATTTAATTTGAAATGGAGTAAGTACAAGACAAAACACAGAGAAGGGAGGGAAATAAGAAATGGAGGCACATTTAAAGAAATGAATTAACCAGACAAAACTGAAGCGAGTGCCCAGGTTGAAATCGGAATAGGAATAGGAATAGGATTTGGAATGAGAATGAGAACGAGAATGGAATTCGTAGATGGAGTTGAAGTTGAAATCGTGTCTCTGGCGCACTTTGCTGAAAGAAAGTTTAATGAGTGCCATAAAATTTGTTGACTCTCTGTGCAGGCAAAGGCAACACAAGCACAGACTGCGACACGGTCAAATTGAGGATAGAGGAAAGACTAGAGCAAGTGAAGCGAAAGAGAGGGAAAGCAGGGAAAGGGGCGAGGAACTCGGAACTCGGTTTGGAACTGTGGCTATGGTCGTTAGTCTATGGCGCCCATTTGATAATAAATCCTGTCCATGTATACAGACACATGGAACGCACACAAGTAAATAGACAGACGGACGGACAGACAGACAGATAGAAGGACAGACATTCAGTGAAACCATCCAGCAAGTGGCAGCTTGGGCAATTCCTGCCTTCACCCTCTCTCGCTCTCTCCCTCTCTCTTTATCCTTACACATGCTTCAGCTTTTGTTTATGCACTGTCCCAACAATCGTGGCCTTAGGGATGACAACGTGTCGTGTCACGACTGAGAGAATGAATATGTGTGTGGATTTATGCTGCCTACAATTATTTATTTATCTATTTTTGCAACTTTAAGAAAATATTTAGAGTAATCAACTGTTTGTTTTAATTCCATATATGGATCTTTATATATAAAGTTTATATGCTGGGAAGTAGCTATGGGGTCCCTTTATAAGGATATAATAAATTATTGATAACAATTTTAACACAGAAGCCGTAAATTACTGTTCGAGTTTTATTTTTTTTTTAATCAAAAATAATTATTTTGTCTAAGTTTTATAAAATTACTCAAAAATAATGATTATCATTAAAGAAAAAGTAAAAATTAAAATATAATCATTAAAATGTAATTTTTATAATATAACTTATAATGATTACGGTCCCCGATATAAACTCAATTATTTAGTTCATTTCAGAATTGTTCCCAGAAAATAAGTTCTAGAGAAAATCTAAATTGATAATATTTAGTGTAAAATTTAATTCCTCCGATTAAAATTATAAATTTTGATAAGCTTCAAGCTGACTTACTATTGTTTAATTTGTAGATTTCAAAGCTCAATTTATTAGTTTTTTTTGTGAGCTATTAATTGAATTTAAAAATTTAAGATCAAAGACTTTTATGATATTATTGAATTCATACAGAATTATCGCTTCTTTGATTACATATTTATCTTGAGACTATCAGGGCTGCCACAGAAATCGCCTTCGCTTGAATTTCACTTAAATTTGTGTGAAATTTGTATGAAATTTAAGTAAAATTCAAGCGAAAGCGATTTCTGTGTCACCCCTGATAGTCTCAATATAAATATGAATATTTAAATCAGTGGTGGGCACGCAGTGGCTCCGGGAGCCAGCGGCTGCTCCCGAATTCAGATTTCTTGCCCACCGCTGATTTAAATAATTAATTAATTGTATGAAATTTGTATGAAATTTAAGTGATAATTTCACTTAAATTTGTATGAAATTTAAGTGAAATTCGAGCGAATGCGATTTCTGTGGCACCCCTGTACATAAAAAAATTATTTAACTGAACTAAATTTATTACTAAATAATATAACTTCAATGTGACTTGAATATGAATATGACTTGAATATGAAAATGAACTTGAATATGAATATGGGCCTCAATATGAATTGAATCAAGTGCAGATTTCACTGACTTTGCTCATAATGTAATAATAATAATAACAATATTTTGTTTATAAACTAGAAGCCAAAATATGCTTCTGTTTTTAAAGTTTATTATTTTAAAGGACATTTTAATTGGCTTACATGGCCATCTCTACCTGTGCACTATCTATTCTGTAATCTTGCCGTAGTATTGTCCCCTCTCTCTCTCTCTCTCTCTTTCTGTGACTTGCTGTCTCTATCTCACCGTGTGTGTCTGTGTGTTCTCGTTCTCGTTCAACACTTGGCGGCTTAACGTGGCTGCCCGCATGTATTTCTCCATTGGGGAGTTAAGTAGACTTTTGTGTTATAAATTAGGCGTGCCAATGTGCATGAAGTCGTCCTCGTTCTCTTTATCCTCTTCTGCTTCGTTGTCTGCTTCACACGTTCTTCTTCGCTTACCTAATTCTTTCGATCTCTCTCTATCTCTCTCTTCCCTTTCTATCCTCTCGACTGCTTACGGTACACGGTAGTTAGTCTAAATATGCATATGAATATGAAATTAGTCGCATGTGTTCTTGGCTCCTTGTATATCCTGTGTCCTTTGTGTCCTGTCTGTGACTCCGTCCTGTATTACATTGAATTGAATTGAATTGAATTTTGTATGCCGCCAACTTTGTCGAGGCTCTCTCTTTGGTTGAGACTCTCTTGTTAAAAGGGATTCGCATGCGTTATTTAATGTTTATACAAGTTGTTAAATGATTCATGATTAATCCCCCAACAAAAGCCTTTCATAAACCAAACTAGCACAGATTTGGGCAACCTTTCTAATATGCAATTTGCTTCATTTCAATTTGGGTATTTCCAGGATCGAGAAAGTGACATTTGTACGTCTTTAAACTACATAAAAAAAGTTGACATTTTCAAAAATGTTTTCGTACGTGTTTAATGCATTTTATCAACACTATTTCTATTATAAAAGACAAGCTTTGAAGACTTGTCGTTTTCGAATTATTTATAGATAACAATGCATAGCGAACGCGGCAAAAAATTGAAGTCGTTTTTGACATCATCTTGAAAAATGCGAAAGTCTGCGAAATGTAACGAGTAATTTGAATGAAAATACTCTTACACCACAATAAAACAATGTAGTTTTATATTTTAGAAATAATTTTGATATGTTACTATCGTTTTATTTATTTTAAAAGTTTTATTAGCGATTTGTAACGCGACATCGCGAACCTGACAAGATTTCCACCAAGTTTGTTCCAATAATATGTTCATCAAATTTTATTTGATATATCGAAAACAGCTTGTAAAACTTGTTTTAAATTAAACATTCTATATATTTCTATGTATTAAAATGGTTTACGTTACAATCTTACTATCTTACTAAGTGTAATCGATAAAATACAAACGGTCCATTTTGGATCTCAATTTTCAAGAAAATGGGCAAAAATATAAAAAAAAGAATTTATTCCAATGAAGAATCTATATGTTCATCCTATTGAATTTCTTCTAGCTTATAATTAATAACTTGCATGCATTTTGGAAAGAAAATTTCACAAGATGTGAGTTTTTGATCAATTTTACGTTATTGGGCGAGGTTAACATTTTTCTGGAGTTGCCCATATAATACTCGTGTAAAGTAAACATCATTTGTGAGTTCAATGCTAGGAAATCTTATTACATTTTTCGACAATTGTTTTAAAATGTTTTTAAAGTGGCAGACATCGGAAAAAATAATTTTAAAGTATCGAATTCTCATTTTTGCATATGTCAGACGAGACGATGGAAAAGAGAACACTGTGAGCACTGTGTGTGTGTGTGTGTGTGTGTGTGTGGAGGGGGGAGGGGTAATGGGTAACGAGAGGCGTTTCAGCCGCAACATATTTGCATAAAATTCATAACATATGCCCCAGTCTCGGCAAGAAGCCTCTGTGGTTTGCCAAACTCAACTCCCAACGATATGAGAGAGGGGAACCCCCATAAGTAGGCAACGAATGAACCAAAAGAACCAACGCAACTGTCGGAACGAACGGTAAACAACTGCGCCACATCATCGTCATCATATTTGCTCTTGTTGCTGTTACTTTTGTTGTTGTTGTTGTCTGCAAAACGAAAAGAAGCAAATCGAAATCAACGTAAATAAATAGACATGTGTGAAAGCGGAAAAGTAGAAGAGAAGAGGTGAAGAGGTCGTAGAGTGGAAAGAAGGCACAAAATTGAAAATGCTTAAGCTCACAAGTTTTCAGTGAATTTACTCAATATAATTTATGTTTGGTAACGAAACGATGGCAGCTGAGTAAACGAGTAGATTCATTTCATTTATAGCCTTTCCTCACTAATGTACATTTTATAAAAATATCGGTGCTATCGATAAGTATGCAACTGTCTGTCCTCATAGCATAGCATTTGCATTTAGCATTTACAAAACATTTGTGTTTTGTTTACAAATTCATTTGACAACTGAAATTAAAAAATACGAGAAAACAAATGGAAGGATTTCAAGAAAATTTCGCTGCTTGGGACAGAATCTCTGATGTTTAGGAGACCATCCAACTTTACCGGATTGGAAAACCATTCAGATTAACCATTGCAAAGGGAACCCAAAATGAAAACACCATTTCAATGAGCTCTCATTGGACAAGGGGTTGCCGTAGCTCTATGGGTTGGGATCGTCTGTGGAATATCGAAAATTGGAGACAATGTACTTATGGTGTCAGCGCAACTAGAGCAAGAGTCAGGGATTCTTAGATTCTGTTAATTGATTGTTGGTAAAACAGCTCGAAGCGCCCTTATCGGATTCCTCTTGTACAATTCAACTGAATATTTATTTATTTGATACTAATAAATATTAGAATATTTACCAATGAGATACTTTAACGATTTAATAATAATTGTTGCGATCGTAATGTGTTTTGTTGACTCTTGTAGCCAAAAGGGTCAGTTTTTTAATTTTTCTGTTGTTAACTGCAGCATTTTACCGTTACTACATTCTTCATTAAATTAAAAATAAAGTACAGTTTTTAATCGTTTGAAATTTGGCGCCAGAAGTTGAGAAATCTGGTGATAGTACTTTCGAGAATTTAAATAAAATTCCAAATATCGATTGAATTGCGATGAATATCGCATTGATTTCTAAAAATGTAGTTACATTTCTCAGAAATGTACTATTCTCCCACCAGTAGCTCCCATATGAAATGTATAGGAAAAATGTGACATTTGCTCCGAAAATGCTAAAATGCTGAAATGTAGTTTCAGTGAGGAAAGGCTATTACTTTTAGTAATAACGAAAACGAGTCGAGAGTAGGGACTGTGAAGCATCTGTAAACTTCTGTAATCAGTGTGCAAAAAAATTGAATAATCAGATGTTGGATAATCTCTTTTAATATCGGAAGAATAGGTTACTTACTCTATACTCTCATTTTTCAACAATGATTAGTATACACAAAGAAGTTAAGAATCAAACAAAAACTTATACTGGGGTGCCACAGAAATCTCTTTCACCTGAATTTGACGTAAGTTTGTATGAAATTTACGTCATTTTTCAGGTGAAAGAGATTTCTGTGGCACCCCAGATAAAAAGAAATAATATTCCAGAGTTGTGCATATGAGCATTATCATTACTTTTTAATTAGCATTGAAAAAAGTAGTGCTAATGAAATTTTACAATTCTGAGTTTTCCACTATTTTTCTAAATTTGTCCAATTTTTTTTTTAATTTTTTCAATAAAATAATTACTAATGGTAATTAAAATAGTTATTATTTAATGCCACCGAAAAATGTTCATTACTTTTAATTTTCAATGATAGTTTAAAAAAATTGCATTCGTTTTTTTAATGCTAGTGAAAAGTCAATTTTATTAGTACTTTTTTCAATTCTGGTGAAATTAAAATTTTTATTAGCACTACTTTTCTCAATGCCAATGAAATGATAAATTCATTAAAAAATTAGTTAATTATTAACAACTCTGTAATATTCGTATATTCATCAAAAAATCGAATCATGACAGAACTTTACAACTTTTAAGATCTACAGAACTGAACTGAATATTAATTGAACTAATATTAGATCAATATCTTCCTCAGAATTATTCTTCTCTATAACTCTTTATCCATTTTCCATTAAGAACTGATCCAACTGTACTATCCAATACCTATCCTTAGCCCCTGCCAACCCCAACACATCGACTGCGCTGGCAACGCCTTGACGTATGCAACACAATTTTATTTATGACAAAAAATGTGCTTTTTATTTTTTGGAATGAAAAACGTGTCGGTTAAATAAATTTTCTGGTCACAGGATATCACAAACGACAGCAGACGCACAATGTTGACCCTTTTTCAACAGAAAGAGAGAGCGAGATGGAGAGAGTGAGAGTGAGTGAGTAAGTGTGCATGAGTGTGAGCGTGAGCGTGATACAACCACAAATCTGCTGCTGCTGCTGTTGGGATGTTTTTATGCTGTTGCTGCTGCTGTTAAAATTTATTTGTCTTATAAATTTTGCTTAGCATCTCAACTGAAGAGCCAAAAACCGAGTCAGACAGTCAGCATTTAATTATTTTATTTCTCTGCCAGTTTCTTACTGCTAGCCATTCATTTACACTGCTTACAAATAGTTTATGCACACAGCTACAAACAACAACTCGGAGAATGAATGAAGACGAAAAGTCAGCAACAGAGAGAGAGAGACCAACAAAAACAAGCTTGACAAACTTTTTAACTTGTGCCTCTTTGGGCTATTGCCTAATTTATCTGCTTGCCATCTCACTCGCACTCACAGTCTCCTAATGTCCGCTTGTGCAGCTTTAATGTGCGGCCATTTAATCTAAAGCTACAATAATTTGTCTTTACTCTGTCAGTTTTGTGTGTTTGTATTGTGACTTTTTAACTGTTGATTTTTGGATTTATTTGATATTATTAAAAGTTGTTCTTTAGTAACACATATTAAATTTCAAGTAACATTACTTAGTATTTGCCAACTCTTCCGCACTTTGGCAGGTTAAGTGAATCTCAGCATTGAAATTCAAGCCAAGCAGTCGCCATTTTGTTGTTAGTTCTCTGTTGCTCTGACACTAACAGTGCTTACTCTTACTGTTGTTGCTGTTGTTGTAGTTATTGTTTTTGCTAAAATGGATAGTCGTTGGAATAAAAGAGATACGTGGACTGCGTTACAGCGACGCCAAAGCAAAGCTCATAATCCCTGAGCATGCACATGTGCAAATATGTGTGTGTGAGAGTGACAAGGGTGTCGCTGCTCTCGCTCTTTCTACTCGTATAATGAGGAGCATAATGAGGAGTATCATAACTGAGCGTGGATGATATTCTCTTCTCTTCTACATTGTATGTATGTATTCGTGAAAGTTTGTGTGTATTACTGTGTACGTGATTGTGCACAGGGAATAAAAATATATTTTTATTTTATCAGTTACATACTATATATTGTAATATTAATTTTAGCTATTTTAAGTAACAACTTAATGAACGCAACTAATTTGTATTTTCTTTATCTTTTGCTCTGCTCTTTTCAGGTACTGCAACTTTAAATTTAACATAACACTTACACACTGAAATACACACACACACACACATACACAATACACAAAGCAATATAAAAGACTTGAAAAGTAATCAAAAAAAGAGCAACAAACCACAGTAACAACAACAAGCAAATTAAGCATTTAAATTAAAGAGTCTGTTTTCTAACTACATAAAATGCAAACAAGCAACAACAACAATATAAACAACGAACTGAGCTAATAAAACCCACGCGCTCTTTTAGTCCTTCCTCAACTGTTTCAATGGCCGGCAGTGTCTAAAAAAGAAACAGAAGCAGCGACCAGAGCAGAGGCAGAGGCAGCGGCAGCAGCGCACAAACAAATGTCAGCGAAAATGTTGCGGTCACACACAAACGCAGCAACAACAACAAAAGCAAACATAATCCAACCCAAGATCCAAGAAAACAAAAAGAGCAGAAGCAACAACAACAACAGCAAAACGCCGCTGCTGTCAACGCAGAAGCAAAATTACAACGATAACATAAGCGCTCTGAGCAGACGCTATAGCAAAGACAGCAAAGAGCGCAAAGAGAGCGAAAAGCGCAAAGAGCGCAAAGAGACAAAGCGCGAAACCAACAAACTTTTACAAACACTTTATGTTAACTATTCCCACACACAGGTTTTAATTTCTTGTTGGTGTCTCTGTGTGTGTGTGTTGGTTTTCTTTTTATTGCTTGTTTGAGTGTTTGTTGTGCTTGGTGCCAGCGAAACTAATTAAACAAATATTTGTATTAAGCGCACGTTATGGCCCAGCAGCAACAGCAACAACAACAACACCAGCAGCAGCAGCAACAACATCCGCAGCAACAACATCATCAGCAGCTGCAACAGCAACAACAACTACTGCAGTACAATAACAATTTGTACAACCTGAACTATAAGTAAGTTAAGTTTAAGAGACAAATCGTTGCGTTGCGTTGCGCTGCGTTTTCAAATACCTTTCGTCCCGCTCCCACTTCCCGCACCGCACCCACTCTTTCGCTCTCTGTTTGTTTCTCTCTTTATACATGTATGTGCGTTTTTATGTGTATGTGTTTGGCCCAAAATTTTGTTGATTTTAATAACGAAAACACATGCAAAAAGCTAAAGTCCTTATGCAAATATTTATATATTAAACACATCTGTCCCATTTACACTAAACACATTCCACACGCCATACCTTTTAATCCTCTCTGTTGCCATACAATCCACAAGCCGACATATTGTTTACATGCTCATCAAGCTTAAGCCTTGTCAAACTGTTGAACTCTTTACAGTGCACTGTAAAGTTTTTGAGGCGACTTTTAAATGTTTGGCTTTTTTTATTAACATTCAAATGGCAATTAACTTATACTAAAATTAACAATCGGTGTATTTGCAATTGCTTTTTTTTTTAAATTACGTTTATATTAAATATTGTAAAACCCATGCAGAATAAACGCAGCACAATGCATGTCAAACTGTTTACATAGCACCAAACGCGCAGCGCATGTTAACCTGCTGTCAAGTGTCTTGCCTCTGTTGTTTAGAGAAATGAAAACACGTTTCACGTCCACGTCACGTCATGTTTGTTGTTGTTCTTGTTGTTGTTCATGTTGTTGCCTGTCATGTTTGTTTGTTTGTTTGTTTGTTATATTTAAAATTGCAGCCCACAGAGCTCTGTTAATAAATGGTCCCATCATAATTGTGTTAAACCTCTTGCAGCATGGAGGATCCCGAGCGGCGGAAAAGGCGGGAAAGGGAGAAATATGAACGACAGCAGGGTATACAGTGTGACGATCGGGAGACTAGTCTATTTGGGGAGCCGCGTCGTCTGACGCCCGGCGAGGCGGATCCGGAAATCACGGCGGCCCTTGGTGAGTTCAATCATGCCCGGGATCACATGAATAACTCCACGGTGGGCATCTACCGTCAAGCGCCTAGTGCCTCAAATGCCCGACTCCAAGCGCCGCCAAAGGGTTTCGCTGGTGTCGTCGGCGTCAATAGTTCCACCACCAACGTCTCCTCCGCCTCCGCCTCCGTCTCCGCCTCATCATCAGCCGCCTCATCCGCCTCGGTGCCTGGACTGTTGCCAACGTCGTCACAGCAACAGCAACAACAGCAGCAGCAACAGCAACACTATCAACAACAACAGAGGGCGCCCACCTATCTGAAGCAAGCGGACAATAAACCGCCCTATAATGGACGTGGCGGATATCCTGGGCAACCGATGAAGAATGATATACCCTCGAGTAGTGGCATGGCCCCGCCCCGGGGTCCGCCCAGATCCTCATCTTCTTCCAGCAGCAGCAACAACAACTCGTCCAGCGCCACAAACAATGCCACAGCGTCAACGACGTCTGCGTCCGCGTCGACAACATCATCATCGCCCCTCGGTCCGCCCATTTCCACCCAGATGCCCAACGGTCGTGAGAAATCCTACCTGGGACCCCCGGCGCCGGCGCTCTCCAATGGCGGACGCTTTGTGCCGCCCGCGGCGAGCGGTAAACGGCCCAGCATCAACTCCGGACTGCAGCCACCGCCGCCAGAGGTAAGTCCACATTCAAGATCTAATCTTCTGCTTTTTGATCTGAGGAATATTTTTGCAAGAATTACAATTAGATACAAAGAATCTTATAATTGAAACTTAAGGTTTCTAAAGAGGCACAGATGATAATACATCTTTTAAAATTTATATTTATAGACATTTATAGGTGTTTGCCATTATCCATTATAAGTACAGGGTCTATATATAGTCTATTTTAATTTCAGTTAGACAAAATAAAAGACAAATGGGAATATTTTACATACTTAGATTTTTTGTAGAAATAATTGAATAGTAGTGTTTGCCTTTTCTCATACAGTACAGGGTACAGGGTCTACCATAACCTTTTTATTTAGTCCTTTTTAAATTCAGTCAAACAAAATAAAGGACAAATTGAAATATTGTGTTTATAGATTTTCTGTAGGAATACTCTTTTCTATAAATCGTTTTTCAATTTTTATGTGTTTGCCTTTTTCCATAATAAGTGCAAGTACAGGGTCTGACATAGTTGAGTACGCTCGCCGTAGTCTTTGCTATTTTCAGTTAAACAAAATAAAAGACAAATTTTCTGAAGGAATAATGTAATCTTTTCTTAAAATCGTTCTTAAAATTTTATGTGTTTTCCTTGTTCCACAATAAGTACAGGGTCTACCATAGTCGAGTACGCTCCCCGTAGCCTTTTTATAAAGTACATAAATCTCAGTTAAACAAAATAAAGTACAAATTGAAATATTGTATTTACTTACTTTTTTCTGTAGGAATAATCGAATCTTTTCTAAAAATCTATTTTCAATTCTTTTGTGTTTGCCTTTTACCATAATAGGTGCAAGTGCAAGGTCTGCCACAGTCGAGTACGACTGGCCGTAGCCTTTTTGTAGTCTATTTTAATTTCAGTCAGACAAATTAAAGGACAAATAAAAAAATATATTATTTTAATTAGGAGTAATCGAATCTTTTCTAAAAATCGTTCTACAATTTTAATGTGTTTGCCTTTTAACACAATAGGTACAGAGTCTACCATAGTCGAGTACGCTCGCAGTAGACTTTCTATACATCAGGACATATAGAAATATTGTACATAGTATTTAGATATTCTGTAGGAATAAACTGCAAGGTTTTTTTCTTTTCTTAAAATTCGTGCTTCAATCTTTGTGTTTTATGTTAGCAAACGTGATGAATTTCACAATCTTTGTGTGCGAACAGTAATATTTTTAATTGATTGTGTAAATTGATTAAATTTCATATCCAAAAATGTTCCAAAATAGACGCATTGTAAAGAAATAGATGAGTTCAACCAGGCCGAGAACACTGAATCCAAGATACAGACCGGCAGTACCGCCCAGGGAAACTGTTTTCAAAGTTGGATCATTAATAAAATTAAAACTAAAAGTTGCATTATTCAATTGAGATGACAACTTACCCAGCAAATCTGTAAAGGAAAATATGACTTGCCGCCTGAATTGATTTTTGGGCCAAAATTTAACGAGAACTGAACTGCCCAGACTTCTAAGCAACATCTGAGAGCCTCTCATGACCTTAAAATATTTGATGAATTGAGTTATAATTAAAATTAAATTATTAAATAATAACGTACGCTAGCTTTTGTTAGTTTGATCACTGAGTCCTGACAATTTTGTTCACATAAACATTCTGCTGGAACTTTATCATGATTTCCGTTCGCTTCGTAAAATTTCAGAAAATAACCTGGAAAGTATAATTTATATTAAATTAAGATTTCTTGATCTTCTAAACCAGCGGTGGGCACGAAATCTGTAGGCAGAAAAATAGTTGGGAGCAGTCGCTGCTCCCGGAGCCACTGCGTGCCCACCGCTGTTCTAAACAACAAAGTAATTTACCAGCATGCCTTGGGAAACAAGATTTCAATATTTTGTAGGAGCAAACGCGTTTTGGCTTTGAAACTGAAAATTCATTTTGTGTAAGAATTTATCGATATTTAAATTGATAGACTTACCTCTGCGATTGGGATAAAAGTGTGGAATACATTTACAAACTCTATAAGCCAGATTGAGCCGACACTCTTGGGAACATGAATTCTTTGTATAAAAGGGATAATGCACCAGATTCGATTCATGAAAGAAACGGCATTTCCTTTGCGAGACTGAAGTTGCTCTAGGTTATAGAAAATAGAAGGTATTCATTTATATTAATTATTAAAAATTATAAAATTATCTTAAGAACTTGCTGATTTAGTTACTTTTCCAAATGTTTCTCCGCTGTAATATGTTCAATCTCCAGTTCGTATGCAGAGCCTTCTTCCGTGTAACCAAAATTGCTGTCCAATCTCATGACATCGTGAGGAGAGTGTAAATAAGTCTGTAATAAAAAGCAGGGACCGTAACTGTTATAAGTTTTAAAATAAAAATTGCAAATTAACAGTTATTTTCAAATTTGTATTTTAAAGTTACGAAATAACAATTATTTATAATTTTTATTTTAAAAAGTCAAAACTTAATCATTAATATTAAATTTTTAATGAAAAGTTGTCGAAATAACACTTATTTCTCATTTTTTCAATAAAAATAAAAGATAAGATTTTTTTTTAATTTTTGTGAAGAGTAGGTAAATTTTTGTAATAAACTGCTTGGTTCAAAAGATATTCAACTTGATCTTTTATTTTTTGATTTTTAAAATAAAAGTTACGGAATAACTCTTATTTGTAACTTTTAAAATAAAAATCAAAATAACCTCTTATTTTTAATTTGTATTGAAAAAATCAAAAAAAAAGTGTTATTTCTCAACTTTTTATTAAAAAATTGGAAGTTTTAATGATTATTTTTGACTTTTTAAGTAAAAATTAAAAATAAGAAATACAATTTTATTTATATCTTATAAATTGGAAATATAAGTTTTTAGCTGATATCGATGTTCTGACTGATAGAGGAATTTTTTGATATATACCATTTTACTATAGCATATTTCCTACACATTGATTTTTTTTTAGCTGAAATTAGCATTCATAACTTTTATTTGCAGTTCCTGATAAAAAGCAGTGATCAAATGTTCTAAAAAATAAAATGATAGTCTCTTACTCACATCTATAGCTTTACTTTGGAATCCAATCAGAGTGAAACCCGTATCCTTCTCAAAGAAAGCGCCATGTTTAATGGGTTGCATTAAACTTTCGTTTAACACCTCGTTCAGTTTTGGATATTCGCCAAATAGCATAAAACTCGCACTATACTCCAATCCTAGGAAAGTGTTGCACACATAGCACAATCCAAACTCGGTCAGGACCTGAGTTACACGGATCTCATAGCTGCCGTCCGTGCAGCGGACTCGTCCTGCGTCCGCATTGTGTGTCGCATCCCACGATAGATTGTAGATCAATTCCATATAGTTTTCGGGCTCAATGCGCAAGTTACTCAATGTATTATCGATACTTTCGTATTCTGGTATATTTTCAAAATTTGTATACGTTGAATTTGCTAGATTTTCAAGAAAGTCCCGAAATTCGGTGCGGTCCTGGCCAAAGATGTTGTTGGCACTGCAATTTAGAACAATATTATGAGAAAAAGAAATTTAATAAATAAGTTAATTAAATAAACAAAATACATTACACGCAATAGGCAGCAAATCGAGAGTCGTTTAGACGTTGCATTGGACATCTAAAATAATTATACATAAATTAAGTTTAATTATTTATATATTAATTTTAAACATACCTGTTAAATAATGATACGTAATCACAATCATTAGTAATTAGATTATTTTTGTTTAAAAGTAGAACTTATTATTAAATTACGATTATTTTCGGTTTTGCAAAATTATTTAATGATTACGTTTACAATTAATCAAATATAATCTAAAATTATTTCAATTATTCAAAAATAACTAGAAAAAATCAAAAATATTCAAAAAATAATCTTTTTGAGTATTCGGATTATTTTTCTGATTATTTATGACTATTTAGAAAAAATCAAATTATTTTAAATTTTCACAATCAAAGTAGCCAATATAATCAGAAAAAAACAAAAATAATCAGAAATATTCAGAAAGATTTTTTTTTGATTTTTTCTGATTATTTTTGAGTAATTGTAATAATTTTAGATTTTTTCTGATTTTTTGTAATCGCAACCATTATATAATCACAACTTTTTCAACAGTGAATTATATAGTCACTACGATTATTTCCAAAAATAATCAAATTGATTAGTAATTCCAATCGAAATTTAACAGGTATGATTTAAAATATATAAAACTATTCACATTGTTACGCTGGGCAAGGAAACATTCCATTTATAAGAATTACGCTCAATTCCAATGTGTGTGCTCTTATTATTGAATCGATTCACAGATGATAAACACGAAACTATGCAGAAATATATGGATACTATCAAAAGTATCAGCCAAAATAATCTGTAAGAAAATATATTAAAATAATCATTTAGCTTGAAGTATTTTAAATTCTTATAAATTCTAAAATCAACCCAGCTTAGAGAAATGAAATTAACTGAACTATCTTTATCTATATTTATGTAAACTAATTATCGATTACCTTTCGAGCAAGTGCAACATACCGTGCACAATGTAACGAAATCCATGAATGCAACAATTGTTCAAATACAAAGCGATAAAATTGAATACCAATCTTGGCCATTTCCAATTCCTGCTCAACTTGTGCGACATGGTTAAAACACTTTGATAAACTGAATGAAAGTTGGCTACAAATTGTTGTTTGAATGAGAACTGATATACTGTAGGTTAAAGCAAAATAAGGCAGGGTATATTCGCTTGTTATGCCCACATAACAGAGTTTGTATGTGTATAATCATATTTTCAAGTATAGAAATATAAAAGATGTCTGCAATAGGTATTTTATAGTCGAGTCCTCTAATTAAATCGAATGCAAAAAAAGAAGCGTGACAAGTTCAACTTGAACAACTTTAATATAATAAGCCAAAATATACATGAAAAATCCATTTGCACTTGCATTTTTGAAGGATTGACAAGGAAAACAATTTAGAAAATAGGTGTAGGCAGATTATATCATAGATAAGAGTATACTATTTTATGCATATCATGTAAGTTTTTATGGATTAGAAAACGAATGCAAGAAAATTAACAATCAAAGAATGAGATTTTATTTGGTAAACTTTTTCATTTACTAGTAACATTGCTGACTTGAGGTCTAGTTATGTTTATATGACGCTTTATCAACTAACAACAACAACTAGCAAAGGCTCGGTATACAGCTGTTTAAGTACCTTTGAGCTGACTTGACCAACGATCCAAGTCAAATGTCATCTTTGAGTTGCTAGAACCAGTTGTGAATTCTAAGTCGCAAAGGTGACAAAATAGCTGTACAGTCATCGGATAAAGTATTTAGACAAAACTAAAGTTAAATCTACTCTTACATTGAATTTACTTTATGTTTAATTGGATATCAATGGAAATTTAAATTCCGTTTGAATGATACAAAACTTTCCTTAAACCATTAAGTATCCGTTGAAAATTTCGAATTTTTGTAAAAGTCTAGTTTTTTACTTATTTTCTGGGTCTCAAACAAAAAATGTTTTAATGCAAAAAGTTTCTCTAAACAATTTTAACAGTGACTGCAAAAAAATCTCTTCGCTAATATTTTTTTTATGGTTTTTGAAAATTGCTAAAAATTACTATTTTAGCCACTTATTCCTCCTTTTCATACAAAATTTTTCTGAGATCATCCCATACAAACAAACATAAAAAGTACTAGCGAAGAGATTTTGGATTGATTTTTTTTGCAGTCATTATTAGAAGCTGTGGACGTTGCAGAAGGCGACTTTATAACGCCAATTTGCAAAATTTAACGATTTAAGTATTTTGAGCAAATTGAGCAATTAAATTTTGTCAAATATTCTGTAAAGATTATTATGATTGCATTGCATTAGATATTATTGTCAATCTAAGGAAAGTTATGGAAGTTGAAGTAAATTTTGTTTAATCAATTCGCTTTATACTTACTTAATAATAATTGTTGTCACCTTTTCTTGCCATCCCTTTTCAAACAACAGCAGGACATTAGCAAGATGATCAGCGAGATGACGAACACGTATCGCGTGACGCCGTTGACGACAATTGCGGCTACGCCGCTTGCGCCGGTGCGCGAGAACTACAATCTGAATGGGCCCAATATGTTCAAGTATGGCCCGTTTGGTGGACCCGTGGATCCAATTGGACCCCTCAACTCCCCGCCGCCGTCTGGCAGTGCTGCCTCCACGCTAATGACGCCGCTGCCGGCGCCAATAGCGCCAATTACATCGCCAATTGCACCGCTGCTAACAACACCGCCCCAGGCGAGTCAACTGCCGCTGGTGTCGCCCCTGGCCGGTGCCACAACAACAGTGCTGCCCTCCGCCCTGGCGCCCATCCAACAGTTGTCGCCAACGCCACCAAAAGTGTCGCCAACGGCGCCAGCGATAAAACCGCTAAAAACGGAGAAAAGCTACACGCTGGAGAAGCAGGATTCGTGGTAAGTCTGGCCAGGATCACAATCATCTAAGTTTTTCCAGTTATTTTATATTTATTCATTTTTATGGGTTGAAAACCCATACATCATTTAAATTTATAACGTTTTACTTGGACTCTCTGTTTATTGTTTTTATTTTTGAACAAATATTTCATCAGTATTTTCTTAAGCCTGATCTCAATTCTTCAAAGACTCTTACAAAAATTGTAGCACTTTTTTTATAGCTCTTGGTAAAATTCTTGTTAGGAATTAACCTCTGTCCATTAAATTACAATAATTACCAGGGACTGAAATCATTATAAGTGTTATTAAACAAATTTTGAAATAATAATTCATTTTAATTTTTAAAGATTTGCTCACAAAATAATGATAAATATTAAGTTATACTTTACTTCTCAACCAATATTCATTATTTTTGAGCAAAAAAAATAAAACTTAAGGAATAATCATTATTTCATGAGATTTATTTTTTGCTCAAAATAAAACTTAAGTTGTAGTTTCGTCTTTTTCTTAGGGAATAAAGGGCAGAATGATACATATTCCTAGTCAATAAGCCAAGACAATCTATAACAATAATGCATTTAAAAAAAAAATTCTTTTGGAGAGCCTTGTCGAAATTAAAACTGAGTTTTATTTTGAGAAAAATAAAACTTGAAAAATTTTTAATAACGGCGAAAATTCATTAAAAAGCCATAGAGATGAATATTGGTGTACTCCTCGGTATTTCAAAGTTATTATAAGTGAATGATTTTTTGATTACAAAAAAAAAATTATTTGCAGTCCCTGCTAATTACTGATGTTTTTTTTTTATTTGAAGTTTCTTACTTACTTGACTTTCACTTTTATTGGAATTATTTATCCAAACTCATTTTTTACTAATTAAAAAGAAATGTACACTGCAATAGGAATGAGGCAATAGGAATTCTTTGTAGTTAAACTAAAGTAGGTAGTTAATTAAACTTTTTTTTTAAATGTTTTGTTTTTGTCAAGTATCACTTAATTTTGATATAGACTGAATTCCATGATAAATGATTATATAATACAAATATAATCTTTATTTTATTTATTTATGTTTTTAAAACATCTAACAACATTAGGTAATATACAAATTTTTAAACAATTTTATTTCAAAACAAGTAGAAAATTAAATACTCTTATTTGATAAGGGACAACGGGCAAAACTTATTAGGATCTCTGCTCGACTGCTATAAAATAATTGTAAATTCATTTGAAGCTTAGTGTTTTTATTAAATTGAAGTACATTAGCGTACATTTTAATTTTAATTAATTTTAATCTTTAATTTGATTTAAATGTCTAATCATTCTCTGTTTGTTACAGTCTCGAAAATGATCTGGAGCTCTCTGAATCGGATGATGAGCGCAAAAAGGACGGGTAAGTTGTCTGTTAGCACAGTTTGACAAGCACTGTTAATGTAACGCCATCTCTTTTACTCTCTCTGTTGTTTGCAGTCGGTCGGCGGGCAACAGCAGCAACAGTTCGGAGTCCGATTCCAGTGAATCTGGCAGCGAGGCGAGCAGCAAAGGCGACTTGCAGCAGCAGCAACAGCAGCAACAGGCGCAGCAGCAGCAAGAGTTGTTGCAACAGCAGCTGCAACATCAGCAACAGTTTTTTCTGCAACAGCAACAACAACAGCAGCAGCAGCAACGACAACTGGCAGCAACAGCGAATGGCAGCAAGAAAAAGTACAGTCAAACAATCATTGCCAGTGGTCCGAATACCATAAGTGGTCTACTGACCTCCAGTGGATTGGGGGGTGGCTCAAGTGGCACTGTTAACGCGGCAGGCAGCACAATCACTGCTGGCGGAGTGGGCGGAGGAGGCGGCGGATGCGGTTCCAGCAGCTCCGGGACGGGCACAATGAGCAGCTCGAGTTCATCGAACAAAACGCCATCGCCGACCGACAGCAATCGCTGGAACTTGAGTCGTTTCTTTCCCAAGCCCGCGAATCAGGCGACCACGGAGAGCGTGTCGCCGGGGGGCGTGGCCAATGCCATGGGCAACGTGAGCATGAAGGTGCCTGGGATATTGCCGGGCGGAGCACAAATCATACCCGAGTCCATAGAGGTGACCACGGCCATTGTGAAGAACGAAAAGATGCACGACGATCAGCGACAACTGGACATTGATGACGACGAGGAGAATGTTGATCAACAGCAGCAACAACAACAACAACGTTATGGTGTTGGACTCAGTGTCACGGTCAAAAAGGAAGCCTCGGAACAGGATCAACAGTTGTCAAAAAACCAAATAAAACGCGAGTCACGTTTGTCGGACTCGGGCAGCAGTGCGAGTGTCGGCAACAGCAACAGCCACAGCATCAGCAACAGTCACAGCGGCAGCAGCAGCGACAGTGCCGGCGGCAACAGCGAAGTGTTGCCGCTGCCCGGACCCGGTGAGACGCTGCAATTGCCGGGTGTGCCGGCAGCAATCACCACTGTGATGCGTGTGCCGACGACAATGCAGCACAACAAGTCGCAGCCGAATAGCGTCACACTGACGCCAATTGGTCCGTTGCCGGCGTCGCCCAAGGCGCGACAGAAGCGATCGCGCAAAAAGAAAGTGTCGGCGGCAACGGCGCCAGCAATGGACTCGAGCGATGAGGATGAACCGCACGCGAGCAGCAGCAGCAACAGCAGCAAGAAGCATGCGCTCGAGTTGTCGGCAACGGTTGCTGCTGCTGCTGCTGCGGCCACAACACTGCCAGTTGCTGTTGCGCCAGCCATCAAAAAGGGGCGTGGCAGGCCGCGAAAACAAGCGCTGCAGCAGAGCGGCAACCTGAGCAGCGCCTCGGCCAGCAGCAGCACGCAGGCGAAGGGACCAACGTTGACGGCGGCCAAAAAGCCGTTGGCCAAGTCAACAGCAGCAGCAGCAGCAGCAGCAACGACGACAGCAACCGTTGCTGCTGCAAGTCGCAAGCGTGAACACTCGAGTCACAGCAGCAGCAATGGCAATACGCCCACCAAAAAGTCACAGGCAGCAACAGTTGCAGCAACAGCAGCAACAGCATTGCTGCCGCCGCCTGTGTCGGCGTTGGAGAGCAGCGATGACGAGAGCAGCAGCAGCAGTTGCAGCAGCACAAAGTCCAGCAACAGCAGCAGCAGCGACAGCGATACGGAAACAGCAGCAGCAGCAGCAGCTACAACAGCAACAACAACAGCAGCTGTAACTGCAGCAGCAACAACAGCAACACTTAATAATCCTGCCAAGAAGCGTATTGTCAAAATCAATAAACTCGGTAGCAGCAAGGCCAAGCAACGTTACAGCGCCGCCAGCAGCAGCAACAGCAGCAGCAGCGAAACGGAGGAGCAACAACAGCAGCAGCTGAAACAGCAGCAGCAATTGTTGCTACTACAACAACAGCAGCAGCAACAACTGCAGCAACAGCAGCAAGCATTTGTGCTGCAGCCACACAAGCAATCAAACGCACAGCAGCAGCAACATGCACAGCAGCAACCACAGCTGCAACCCACACAGCATCAACAACATAACCACAACAACAACACCAACAACAGTCAGCGTTTGAGCAGCAGCGATTGCAGCAGTTCAGCGAGCAGCGGCAGCAGCAGCAACAGCAGCAGCGGCAGCGGCAGCAGCAGCGACGAGGACGATCCGCATCGCGGCAGCGGGAAGCGTAAGAGTGATAAGAAGAAGATTTGCACATTGACGCGCATCTTTAATCCCAAAGAAGGCGGTGCCAAGAAGCAGGGACAAGTTGTTATCATCGATCAGTCCGAGGATCAACAGCAACAGCAGCAGCAACAACAGCAGCAGCAACAACAGCAGCAGCAGGCGGCAAAGGCGCGTGCCACGCCCATACAGGTATTGGGCGCCAATTTGGCATCACCCGCGCGCACCACAACCCCGCACCTCACCTCCCTCATGTGTAAAATCTCGCTGACCAAGTTGGCGCGTGTGTTGCCCGAATGGTATAAGAATAGTTATCGATTGCATGCAACGACGGCAGCAACAACTGAAAATGCACAGCAGCAGCAACAACAACAGGAGAGAAAGACACTACAGAATGGACATTTGAGCAGTCGATCAGCGGAAGGAGCACGCACGCCAAAGGATCTACAGAATTGTACACCAAATGGTTATGTTGCTGCTGCTGCTGTCGGCGCCAACAAGTTGCTGGTTGCTGGCGTCAAGTTTGAGCATGGCGTCAAACCGGAGCCGGAGCTGGATGCCGGCTACGAATCAAAATATAAGCCGACCAACAACAACAACAACAACAATACCAACAACACCAATAACAACAACAATAATAACAACAATAGCGTTAAACAGGAATTTATGCTGAAACAGGAATTGCCATCAACGGGCCGAAGACGCAAACGCAGCTCCAGCTCCAGTTCAAGTCCCTACAAGGAGAAGAAACGGAAAAAGGAGAAGGCCGATCAGCAGAGCAAGGAGTTGTTGCCGGTGCCAGTGTTGTTGCCCGCCAACAATCACGAGCGATTATCCCGTGACAAGCTCGAGTTGTTGCAACAGGAGACTTCAAACGCCAACGGCAGCCCCAACAAGTTGTCACAGCGACAGCAACAACAGCCGCAACAACAGCAGCAGCAACAGCAATCACAGCACCTGCAGCAGCAGCAGCAACAACAGTTGCAGCCACAGCAGCAACAACAACAGCAACAACAGCCTTTTCCAATAGCCACCACAGCAACGGCTGCGCTGCCCAGCCAACTGCCAACCACGTGCAGCGAAGCGGTGCAAACGACGCCACCACCCGCCGCAGCATTGCCAGCGCCACGCCTCATTTACCGCTCCCACTTTGACAACGAGGAAGAGCACACCAGCAATGACCTCATGTAAGTCCAAATAACATAAACAGTCAAAGATAATGCACAGAATGTTAGTACAACAGATGGGTTAACAGAGTTATGTACCTAACAGCGATAGAGAGAGAACAGCCTCTGAATTGCACAGAATGTTAGCATAGCAGGAATGTTAACAGAGCTATCTACCTAACAGCGAAAGAGAGAGAGAGAGAACAGTCTCTGAGTTGTGAAATGTAACGTCAACAGTAATATTAACAGAATAATTTTAATAGGTCCAAATAACATGAACAGTCAAAGAACAGTCACAGAATGTTAGCATAACCTGAAGGTTAACAGAGTTAGTACCTAACAGCGCAAGAGAGAGAGAGATAATAGTCTCTGAATTGCACAGAATGTTAGCATAATAGGAAGGCTAACAGAGTTACCTACCTAACAGCGAAAGAGAGAGGGAGAAAATCTGAGAAGTGAAATGTAACGTCAACAGTAATGTTAACAGGAAAATTAAAATAATTGCTGTAAGCTTTCTAGAAAGTGGCTATTATGCCCTGATCGTTATGGTAGAGATAAATATTCAGCACTAAGCTTGAATCTTTTTAAATTAAGCGACAGACGAATAACACTCACCAAAGAAGATAATTTTAAACTTTAAAATTTAAAGGGAAGAAGGCGACAAATTTGTCAAGTTTACATTGGATTTGCAGTCGCTGTAAGACTGCATAGAAATGCAAGCAAGCGACACATCAACAGAGTTAGCTTTTGCGGTCACTGAAGAATATAAATTTAACAGGTCTCTTAACTGTTAACTGCTAACACTGTCAGCAATTGATTTAATTAACAGGTAAAGAGAACAGCCACTTAAGAAGGAATATTAAATGGAAAATAACTGTTGAATTCCAAGAAACTGATCTGTTATGCTTACATTCCCCTGTTTATAGATCAGCAACCACGTTTGACACTTAAAATTATCTGATTAAGCCAAAAGTAAACAAGAAATGTGCCAAATTGACTAAAAAAGAGACAAATGTTTTTTTTTTCAGTAATAAAATAATAAAATAACATTTTTGCATTTAATGAAATAAAAAATATTTAGTTCACAAATACTTAAGGCAATAACACAGATTTCCAAAGTACAGTCGAACTTCCCTTACTCGAATCACCCATATCCGAGAAAAAAGTTCGAGTTAGGGAGACTTCGAGTTAGGGAAGCAGAATTGTATGAAATTTGCTCGCTATTGCCACTCGCTATTGTTCGAGTTAGAGAAAATTCGAGTTAGGGAAGTTCGAGTTAGGGAAGTTCGACTGTTATTCATTTTTTCATCTTAATCTAGTGATTATGTTATTAGATAAAAATAAATATGTACTTCAACCTACTTCAACCAATTCGAAAAAGAAAAGTGCCATTGCTCCAACAGGAAAATAAAGAGTCAGTTTCAAAAATGCCAATTGTGGCAACCGTAAAAGGGAAATGGAAAATTACTGTTGGACTGAAACTGATCTGTTATGTTTACATTCCCCTGTTAATAGACCAATAACTCTGTTAACATTCAAATAAGTCAAGAGCTCAGACACAAACTCTGTTATCATTACATTATCCAGTTATGTCTGTTATGTTTACATTCCCCTGTTAATAGACCAACAACTCTGCTAACATTCGAATATGTCAGGAGCTCAGACACAAACTCTGTTAATATTACATTATCCATTTAACAGTCAAACTCATTAGTATTTTGTCCTTTTATTAATAACAATTAACTTTGATTGCCACAGGAAAACCGATATGTTGCTACAGGAGGCAATTAGACGAAAGCGTGCAGCGGACTCGGAGCGTGATTCCTTCAACCAGATGACGCTGTACCTGGAGGCAATTGTTTACTTTCTGCTAACCGCCGATGCCATGGAGCGCTGCAACAGTGAGGCCACCTGGACCATGTACAAGGATACACTACACCTAATTAAGTAAGTGACATTTGAGCTCTGTACTTTAATTATTTATTTATTTTTTTTTTTAACTTTATAGATACATTTCCTCAAAGAATCGACCCTATCAGCAAGCAACAAATGGCAAACACGAATCGCACAATATTGTGGCCATACTCAGGTAAATAGAAACTAAATGTTAATTGATTTATTTAAATAATTTAATAAATTTTATTTTCATTTCCTTTAGTTTGCGTTGCCAATCGTTGATATCGCTAAAGCTTTACAAACTGCGACGTGCCAATTGTCGCGCCATCATTGCCAGTTGCTCGGATTTCTTTCGATCTGGCAGGGGGGACATTTTAAATGGCAATACGCCATCCTCCATATCACCATCGAACTCAGTGGGCTCACAGGTCAGATACTTTATACAAATCACAAATATATGTACAGTAATAAATATTAATGAATGTGATTTTTTTAAATTAATTTAGGGCTCCGGTTCGAATACGCCGCCTGGCAAAATAGTGCCTCAAGACATACACAATCAGCTGTGCAAGCAGAATGAGTATCTCACCTATGTGAACAGCTGCCATGAGCTGTGGGATCAAGCCGACCGTTTGGTGCGCTCCGGCAATCATATAGGTAAGCTTACAGATTCAACTAAAGTCGATCTTATGGACATTTCCACAGAAGGTTCACCTAGCTCAAAAAGCGTAAAATTGATCAAAAACTTACATCTTGTGTTATTTTTTTTCAAAAAAATGCATTCAAGCTATTTTTTTTAAGCAATATACGCTGGAAGAAATTCACTATTCATTATTCTATTGGAATATCTTCACTTTTTCTATATTTTTGACAATTTTCTTAAAAATTTACCTTCAAAATAGACCGTTTGTATTCTAACGATTACACAAAAAAAAAAAATAGTAAGATTGTAACATGAACCATTTTAATACATAGAAATAGATTGAATGTTTAATTTAAAAAAAGTTGTACACGCTGTTTTCGATATATCAAATAAAACTTGATGAACAAATTCTTGGCACAAACTAGGTGGAAACGTTCCCGATGTCGCGTTACAAATCACTAAGAAAACTTGTAAAATAAATAAAATAGTCAGGCCTGTTTCGAATTTCACTTTCGATAAGATTTGTCGGAATTGAAGTTCTTTAACCTGCTCTATCACCATTTCGGCTATATTCATCTGATTGATAACACTTTAAGTTGATGAGTTTAAGTCCGATAAAGCGAAAATCGATCATTTTCAATAACTTAGTCTAAATTTAAAGCGAATAAATGCCCAAAAGTAAAAAAGTGAAAACTGGAACAGGCCTGAGTAGTAATATATCAATATAATTCTTCTAAATAGAAAACTACCGTCTTTTATAGTGGTCTAAGAGTATTTTCATCCAAATTACTTTCCACATTTCGCAGACTTACGCATTTGTCAAGATGATGTCAAACATGACTTCCATTTTTCGTCGCGTTCGCGATCCATTGTTTTCTATAAATAGTTCGAAAACGACAAGTCCCCAAATCTTGTCTTATATAATAAAAATAGGTTTGATAAAATAATTAAAGATGTAAATCATACTTGTTAAATAATGATTAGTAATCATAATCATTAGTAATTAGATTAATTTTGTTTAAAAGTCAAACTAATGATTAAATTACGGTTATTTTCGGTTTTGCCCAATTATTTAATGATTACGATTACAAAAAATCAAAAATAATCTAAACAATTATTACAATTATTCAAAAATAATAATTATTTCTGATTATTTTTGATTATTTCTGATTATTTATGACTATTATTTATTATTTTAAATTTTCACAATCAAAGTAGCCAAAATAATCAGAAAAAATCAATAATAATCAAAAATAATCTTTCTGATTATTTCGGAATAATTTTTGAATAATTGTAATAATTTTAGATCATTTCTGATTTTTTGTAATCGTAATCATTATATAATCACAACTTTTTCAACAGTGAATTATGTAGGCACTACGATTATTTCCAAAAATAATCTAATTGATTAGTAATTCTAATCGAAATTTAATAGGTATGATGTAAATAGTGTTGATAAAATGCATTTAACACGTAAAAGAACATTTTTGAAAATGTTAATTTCTGCCATTTATTTTTTAACTTAGAGACGTACGAATGTCACGTTCTCGATCCTGAAAATACCCTTATATAAATTTAAATTGTTTTTTCATTTACTTTGCAGACTTTATTCGCAAGCTGGATCATGAGAATGGACCGTTGACGCTGCACAGCACCATGCACGAGGTGTTCCGTTATGTGCAGGCGGGTCTCAAGACTCTGCGCGATGCTGTCTCCTATCCACAGTCACAGTAGCTGTAACTGCAACAACGACTTCAACAACTAGAACAACTAATACAATTGAAACAGCAACAACAGCAACAGCAACAACAACAACATAATCAGCATCACCACCAAACGTGTCTAAATGAAAGTCAGGCCAAATTAGCAACTATTATTAGAATTATTTACAACAAATTTAGTTGAAAACCTTTCACAAGAACAGCAACAGCAACAATGATTGTTATTAAATTAATTGCTTAGTTATTTTTTATTATTATTATTACTATTATTACTATACATAAACACACATGATGCACACCATTTACTTATTTTCCTTATGCTCAATTGTCAATTGGTTATTTTATTCTTGTAGGCATTTTAAGCTTTATATTTATGCCTAGTTTTAATTGATATTACACACATTTTTTATCTATATGTTTGCTAGATTATAAGTATAAAAAAATCCCCCATTACCTGCCGCCCCCTTTAAAGTTTTAGTTGAATTTTGTTTTTGTTTATTTTACACAAAAGAATAATGGCTTTTTAATATTTAAGTTAGTTAAATCTGTATTTTTTTATCGTTTTGCACATTTAGCATATTCTCGCTGGCCAAATTGTTAATGCGCCTCAAAACAAAAACAGAAACATAAATTTTGCATGTATATAAGGAAACAAAAAAAACAAACAAAGAAACACAAACTATAATATTAATATATTAGTGAGTATAAACTAATGTTGCGTGAAAAATAAGTTATGGTTTTCTTATTAAATCTAATTTTAAAGCAAATTTGTACTGTTTCGTAAGTTTTAAATATTGAGTTGACATACAACAACAACAACAGCAAAGAGCAAAACACTATTTTACATAGTTTTTATAATTACATTTAATTATGTTTATAATAATATTATTGATTTTTAAAGTAAATTTTTAAATAGAAAAGTTGAAGAGAGAAAAGCAATCACGTTTTTAGAACAAAAATTCAAGAAAATCTAATACATTATATATATATGTATATATATAATATATTTAAAATATATCGCATATATATTTGCAAACATTTGTATTTTATTGTTTTATTTTGTTGAATATCATTTCTGGTGCCTCGACAACAACAACAAACACAACAACAACAACAGAAAACAGACGCAACAAAAACTAATAGTGCATTAGTAGTTTTTAAACGAATTTGAAACTTAAAATGGAATTCATAAATTACACAGCAATTTAATCAATGATCAATAGACTTGCCTCCCTTTTTCCCTAACGAACAACAACAAATACATATATACATGTGTGCAGTTTGTCAAGAAATTCTTTACACTCCCTTAGGGACGCAGTATTTTGACTTTAACTAAGAACAAGCTATTATAAGTCAAGTCTTTTTGAGGATATTTCGAAAAATCCTAAAAATGACCATTTAACCAATTTTTCCTCATTCTCATGCAAAAAGTGCCTTTTTTGCAGTTTTCAAAACAATTCTAAAAAATTGCAGTTACTCTTAGAATTCTTCCAAGAATTTTTTTGCATCAAAATATTTTTTGTGAAAAACCGAGGGAAAAAGTTTTGAAAAAGTAGACTTTTGCAAAAGCTCAAAATATTCCGAAGGGCACTAAATGGGTTACGGAAAGTTTTGCGACAATCAATCGGAATTTAAACGACCTTTTCAAATATATGTAATAAGCTATTCTATTCCCATTTAAAGTCAAAATATTAAATTTTTAAGGGAGTGTAAAGAATTTCTTGACAAA
>JBAMBL010001163.1:0-47535 GCA_037043405.1 Drosophila subquinaria | reverse complement strand
ATTACTTAACAGGTATGGCTTATTAATATCAATGATTATTTCATATTATATTTAAACTTTTCTACTTTGTGCACACTATTTTGTTTATCTTCCTATTTTTTTGTAATTGTATATTCCTAATTAGATTTTTCCTAATTGAAATTGTCAGTATTTTTTGTTAAAATTCTAATGGGGAATCCTGCGATTAATTTATTAGATAAAAATGTGGATTTAATTAAAAACAAAACACGTCGAAAGTTTAAATATGATCAATTTAAATAAACTGCTTAATTCTAGCTAGATGAATAGCTGCCATAGGAGCAATTTAAAATGAATCTATCAGAGTTTTTGAAGCTTCGGCACATCGAAGATATTGCAAACTTAAAATCTATCTTTGGTTTTGGCAACTGGCAAATGTCAGTCAATTTTTATCAACTAAGCGACGATGCTGTCACAGCATTTGTCCGCTGGCTTGGTCCAATCGTAGTAGTAGGAGACAAACAACCTTTGGCCGGGCTGTTCGTGGGTGCACAACTTTCCGGTGTAGAGATCTTGCATTAGCTGTGGATTACGCTTGTGCAGCACCAGATGATACGGACGGCATTTGGACGGCATGTATGCGGTATCGAAGCGTGCATCGTGCCAGCGATAGACGTGACGTAGTGGCGCCAACCATGTGCCAAGTGACGCATCTTCAGATACATAGCTGGAGAGGAGTTGCGAATTGTTGGCCACATGCTCGCATAGTTTGCGAGAGATGACATAGCCACCACCTAGGGCATAGTTTATGTAGTTTTTGCTCAAAAAGTAATTGGATTCCCGCCAGTGTCCTTTAGTTTTGATATTAGAACGTCCATTAAAGTAACCCCAATAGAGCTCTGGCGCCGGATCCTGTGCATAGTCCAATCTCCGGCGCAGCAGCTTGCGGTCGTAGGAGACGAGCTCGTTGAGCAGATTGTCGAGCTTAACGTAGGTGTCGTCGTCCACTTTTAGCAGATAGGAGAACTCGTAATGACGAGTAATCGTCTCCAGCGATTGCAGCAGTTTCTTTGTCAGATTTGAGTAGTCATCCAGCAACTGCGGCAACAGCAGCAAATCATTGTGCTCCTTTTGCTCGTGCTCCAATTCAAGGCGCAGCGTGGAGCCCAATTGTTGTGTGCCTATGGCAAACAGATACTTCAACTTGATGTTGCGATGCACACGTGGTTGCTCCAATTGCGGCAACTGCTGCTGCCAGTTCTTATATTGTTGCAGGCGATTTGCCTGCGACGCGACTGTTTCCATTTGCAAATGGCCACCACTGTAACTGGGCAGGTAGACGTACTCCTCGGGAAAGTACGTTTGCTTTAAGGGCTGACCCAGACGCAGCCATGTCTCGCGCATTCCATCACGCTGCTCCACATTCGCCGGTGCACTGAACACAAGTATGACCAGAAACAGATCTGGATGTGGTTCCAGTTTTGGCACACCGCTCCGCTCTGCCGGGCATTTATCCGCCATGCTGAGAATGCGTGTAATAAAACTGCCGAAAAAGAACGCGGTTATGGCTGTGAACAGCGTCACCAGATTATTCAGTCTACGCATTTTAAAATGCTGCGTTTAATACTAAACAGCCGGAAGAGAAAAATACAAACTGTTAGCAGATTCTACAAACAGCTGTTAAAGCGATACTTTTGTTATGTTATCAATTTATCGATAATTTATGCAGACATTGGCCGCGTTCACCAGAACTAATCAATCAGTAATCATGTATTTTGTTTGTTCGATAACAAAGCATCACAATCAGAAAATTTCAGCGTACTATTTTGGTGATGAATTTTCATGTCATCATAATCACAAAATTTGAAATCATGATTGCTAATCACTGCATTTCACCAGAATAATCATGCAAATTTCATCGATTTTCTGTTGTCGATTTGTTCTGGTGAACACGGCCATTGACTAGTCAAACGTTACACAATTGAAATCGATATTTTCAAATTGTAAAGTTATCAAAATAATGATTATAATAGAATTAATTAAAAAATAAATATATGATATTAACTAAACAACCGGAAGAGAAAAATACAAACTGATTGCAGATCCTACAAACAGCTGTTAAAGCGATACTTTTGTTATATTATCAATTTATCGATACTTTATGCAGACATCGACTAGTCGAACGTTACACATTTGAAATCGATATATTAAAATTTCAAAAGTAACGAAATAATAAAAATAATAGACTTAATTTAAAAGTAAATATATTTGTTTATATGCAGCAAATTTGAGGTGGCCATGGAGATATCTACACGCGAGGGCAGCTTGCCACGGCTCTCCGTAGCCAGGTATGAAATATATAAGCTACAGCTTTTCCTACTGCTCTTTAATTACAAAATTATAACTTGCAGATTGTATATAAACCATTTGTTGAAGCTGAAAAAGTACGAAGACGCTGCCAAGCTTTGCCTCCGCGAGCTGGGCAACAACAGAGACCTGTGGGAGGAGGAAGTCTTCAAGTTTGTGCGGTGTCAGCAGCTGCGCTGCGTGAGTGCGTATTTGCCCACATCGGAGGATTGTCGACTGGATCCGCATGTCTATGAGATGGTGCTCTATGAGTTCCTTAAATTCGACGTAAATGGTTTCCTCAATCTGATCAAGGAGTGGCCTCCCCAGCTGTACGATGGCTTGGCCGTGATTAACGCCATCCACGATAACTTTCGCAAACAGCATGCCAACGAGCTGCTCGAATCCTTGGCATTGTTGTATTCCTACCAAGCCGATTATGAGAGTGCCCTGCGCATGTATTTGAAGTAAGTATCTGTGTCTAATTTATTACTTCTTCAATGATTACTTAACTATCTTCTTGTAGATTGCAGAACAAAGATGTCTTTGAGCTAATTAGACGCTTTGAACTTTACGGCGTCATCTCTAAACTAATCATTCCACTCATTCAACTAGATCGCGAACGTGCCTTTAAAATATTATTGGATAAGAGTAAAATAAAACCCGAGGTTGTAGTTCATCAATTGGAACAAAATCAGGAATATCTCTACTGGGTAATTGAAAGCTTTGGTGTTATATATTCGTTACTAAATCTCTTTGTTTCTTGCAGTATTTGGATGGTCTGGAGAAGACGGACAGTTACGGCGCATTCCATCAGAAACTCGTTGTACTCTATGCTAAATATGATCGATCGAAATTGTTGCCCTTCCTCCGACGCTCGAATGATTATGTTATGCAGGAAGCGCTGGCAATTTGCAAACGTGAAGGATTCCATCCGGAAATGGTCTATTTACTGGGTCGCATGGGCAGTGTCGTGGAAGCTCTGAATATAATCATACATAGCGTAAGTAAACACAGAACTCAACACATTTATACTAAGCGCATTTACATTTCAGATAAAGGACATTGAAATGGCAATTGAGTTTTGCAAGGAACACAATGATGATGATCTGTGGAACAAGCTCATTGACGAGTCCACACAACAGCCTGAAATAGTTACCAAAGTTCTAGATGGAATAGTGGGTATGTGTCGTTAATTTATTTTATTTAAATTAGTTTAATTATCTTAATAACTTTCATTTATAGACTATGTCAATCCGGAGCTGGTGGTCAGCAAGATCAAGTTGGGTCAGAATATACCACATCTGCAAGAGTCTCTCGTCAAAATGCTATGGCACTACAATCTACAGGAGGAAGTGATGAAGTTGGCGCACCAAATCCAACTGACCGATTACTTCGACACTCACGCTGAGGTTGTGACGATGCAGCGACGTGGACGCAATGTCTCCTATGATCAAGTGTGTCCCGCTTGCTTTCGGCCCTTGATCATAGTCGACAACCTGCCTCACAATGGCCTGACAATATTCAACTGCGGCCACATTTATCACGAAACCTGCTTAACTGATAGTCGTTGTGGCGAGTGCTTGGACTGGGACACGATTTTAGCGGAGAGTTAGACGACAGTGGACTAGTCGTCCCTCCACCTCCACGACAATTCATGAAAAAAAGTCTGAATGCAGTTTATTACCATATGTACAAGGGTATTATGAGTGCGCGCAAGTGGAAAATGTTGGTAATCGTCTCAAGAACGCATCTCCTACATTACAAAACATATACGAGTATATTCCGGATCAGTATCAACAGGCGCCAGAGCAATGTCCGTCTGTCTATATGTTTTTCCGTTTTAAACCACAAGAGCTTTAATCACTAAATTCTTGGTACTTCCCCTGAAATTAAAAGCCCTTTTTTATAGATATAACCTTGAACTTTGGTATCTCTAGACTGCAGCGTTCTTACTTCTTTTTTAATCTTCATGCAATGTGTACATTTATATTGTTAAACTTAAGCTTTGCTTGTATATTTATTTATTTTTTATATGTAATAAAAGTGCATCAACTAATTATTAATATATGCACGAAATTATTTGAGAATAGCAGTCCGCTGAATTGCACATTGTACATTTGCAAAACAGAATCTGAATTTGAATTCTGAAAAATGGGTAAACTATGCTGCTCCGATTACCGCCTTTCATTCAAACTTGATAGCTTATCGATATTGAACAGAAATGGCTCTTGCAACTATCGATAACAGTCATCAAGCCTCGGCAAAGCTATCGGTCGTATAATCTTATCGCAGCGCGATAAATAAAAACGCGTGCTTTGTTTAATAGAAACTTAGAATAAATTATGCATGATATATTGGCAATTGTTTCTTATTACAATTGTTTCCGTGTTTATTTCTTATTTCACCCCAATACAAACAGCAAACGGTAGTCAAATGCACTTAGGCCTCGGTCTCAGACTGAAGCTTAGCCACATAGGCGGCCTTGTGGGCGGCAACCTTGGTCTTGCGCTCCTCATTCGTGAGTTTCTTGGCGTTCCACCTCTTCTTAGTAGGAGCTGTCTTCTTGGGAGCAGCCTTCTTAGCGGTAGGATCCTTACGAATGGCCTGGTGGGCTTTCTTGTAGATGTCCTCAATCTGAAAGAGGGCAGAAAATGAGTTGTTAGAATAAAAAATCCCAATTTTAATAGACTTGAAATAATGTGCAACCATAACAGAAGGTCTAACTCATTAAGTAGGAGTTGAACTACGAACACAGGTTGCTCAGTTTTTCTGTGGTCCACATTTGGCACTGCTAGCGTCGTGGATTCAAAACGCAGCGGTAATTTAGAAAATGGACGTCTAAATTAAAATAAATTTAATAATGTGCTACCATAACAGAAGGTCTAACTCATGAATTAGGAGTTGAACTACGAACACAGGTTGCTCTTATTTTCTGTGGTCCACATTTGGCACTGCAAGCGTCGTGGGGTCAAAACGCAGCGGTAATTTTGAAAATGGACGTCTAAATTAAAATAAATTTAATAATGTGCTACCATAACAGAAGGTCTAACTCATGAATTAGGAGTTGAACTACGAACACAGGTTGCTCAGTTTTTTCTGTGGTCCACATTTGGCACTGCTAGCGTCGTGGGTTCAAAACGCAGCGGTAATTTTTAAAATGGACGTCTAAATTAAATACAAATATATATTAGATACTCACGTTATCAGCACGGATGCCCAACTTAATGTAACGGCTGAACTGGCGCTTGAAAGCCTCCTCATCCTCTTCCTCCAAGCTGCGCATATAATCGGCAACATGTTGACCGAAGATGTGAGAACGGTGCACATCAGCGTTGAAGCTCTTGTTCTCAGCAGAGTAGCCAGGGAAACGCTTGACGGAGTGGGGGATGTTCAGACCACCATCGACAGCACCCTTCATGACACCAAAGACACGGGCTCCGGTGGTGGTGCGAGCCAGACCAACATCCAAGTAGCAACGGAAGGCACCTGGTCCATCATCGACGGGCTCCACGTTGAATTCCTCACCGGTGACCTCGGTGCAGCCATCATACAGCGAGTCCAAGCCCAACTTGTTCAGCAGACGGCGAGCGACGAGGAGGCCCGTGCAGTAGGCAGCAGAGTAGTTAGTCAAACCAACCTGTAATTGTTGTTGTTGTTGTTACTTTACAACTGTTTGGGTCAATGTAAGCTTGCAACAACTTACCTGGATGCCATAGTTGGGGAGCTCGTGCGAGTAAGCAGAGCAGACAACGCGATCACCCTCGATACGAGCGTAAGCGATTTGGGCGGTGATGTCCTTGTTGGACAGACGCACAATCAAACGGTACTTGGGCGTGTTGTACTTGTTCTTGTCCTGGAAAGTCAGACGCTTTCTGGCATAGTAATCGGTTTTGCCCTCACGACGCCTGCGGAACTTAACCTGGTACCGCTTGAAGTACTGCTTGTTCTTGACTACCTTGACGAAACCCTGTAAAAACACACACACAAACACAAGTTAGCATTAGTTGTAGCTCTCTGCATGAAATCCACAAACTTTAATCTCTCAATTATTAATGCATCAGTGGCTGGTTTTCGATAGTTTTATTACATTTCACTTTATAGCACTTTAATTGAGATGTTTGCTGTGTTATATTTTTGATTTTGCTCACCATTTTTCACTTTTTTATGAAAATCAAACACCGACGTAAAATACGCGATGTCTTCACACGTAGGTGAAAAAGAAAAAGGAAGAAGCTGACAGGCCGCCTAGAAGCAGGGTCGTATTTTCTTGCTTTGACACTTCATGCACAGCCAACTTTGCGTTCGCTTAAAAAAAACGGCAGATGGCGCTTGTGTGCTGGCGTTTAGTGCGTGCGAAAAATATAATTCAAAAGGCAAGTATTTTTTAAAAAATTGTATTACGCAGTGTATTATATTTTAACATCAATGATTCTAAATGTATTTGGGAATTTTCTTCAAACTCCTCAGTGTTTTCACAGCCATAAAATCGCTCAATGTCATGTTGCAATTTCTAAAAATAAACACAAACGTTAAATTTAAAATAATTAGTTAAATATAGATAATACCTACCATAACTTTTAATTGAATGGCTTCAACTGGTGGCACATTCTCCTCTATGGGATCCACATTTAAAAACAAATGGTGTTTAACATGATAAATAGCCGCAACATCTTCACTTTGCAGTGTTAAAACACTTTGATTATCCTCTTCAACGGTCCCAAGACTTATCTTGCTGTGTAAAAAATATAATTCCAGTTTTTTATCCTGACTTTTGCCACTGGCATTGCATATGTCTGCTATTTGCTCCAAGTTCAGGCTACTAGGTTGCCTAATCTTTTGATGGATAATAGGCTGGCGACTTTTTCCGTTCGGCTTGGGTAACATATCAGTCGCCTGTGGTTTGTTGTACAGATTTAGAGAGCAAAGTTGTCCACTAAAAAGGCCTTTGTATGTTTCGCGATTTTCCTGCACCAAAACAGGCAGCAAAACTGCATTGATTTGTGATTGCAACTCCAGGAATGCCACCAAGTTCAACGTGAACTCGGGCAATCGCATATTAGCCACCATTTTCAGTGGGATTACGATCCGACACTTGCGGCTTAAAAGCAAGTCCGTTGGCACACGGTGCACATACGCGTCTTGGCCATGATAAACGAGTATTTGCCAGTGGCTGCTGTGCAGCAGTAGATGGCTATTCTGCAACTTCAACTCCAGGATGGCATAGATGCCACAGCTATCCAGATCCACCTGCCTGGCTGTGTGCAGTAGAAGCACTTCAGCTCCGTAGACTGGCAGCTGTCGTCGAAACTCCAGCGTCGCCTCAATGACATTCTCAAGCCATGATTCATTGCGTGCCACGGCCACAAGTTGTTGCTTCTCGTGCTCACGCTGTATGGCAGCCAATAGCTGTGCTGGCTGCTGTTCGTACTGCTCCAGAATCTGTGCATTGCCACGCAGTCGCTCAATGGCCGCCGGTGTCAGATCACTCAGCTCACCGCCATCATCTTCGACAGCTGCCACTTCATTCAAACTGAAGGCAATGCGATAGAAGATGTTATTGTCGCTGAGGCAAACCAACTGCTCAATGTGTTGCACCCAAGTGCAGGCCTGCATGCCGGGCACAGGCTTGACACAACGCTGCACCTGACAATCATCCAGCTGGACATCGTATTGAAATCTCAGACGCACCAGCTGCTCACCATCCGTATAGTAAAAGTCCCCACTGTCGCTGCTGGCATCGTAGTCCAACCATTCGGCACCTGTGTAGTGCATCTGGCGTTGCTTAATACCCAGAAGTTGAGACACATACCAAATGTCCACACTGCCGCAGCTAAGATACACCAGGCATAGATTCTGAGCTGGCAGTAGGCGCATGAAGTTAACAGATGTTGCATATACGCATAGAAGCTCAATATTGTACGCCTGCTCCGACTCTCCGTCCATGTCCTGTGGGATTAGCACGAATACGTGACCAGCGATGCTGAAAATATGCAGCTGCTTATCCTTGATTGCTGCACTGCCGAATAAGCACTGCATGAACTTCTCATGCTGCTGGGACACGGTGACAGTCAACAGGGTGTAGTCATCATTCAGCCAGTCGCATTGGAATATGTTCTGCTCATCGTAGGTAATGTCGTAGCTATGCTGCAATGTGCTCTCCCCCTTGCCCAAACTGGGTAAATCCATGTACACCTGCAGCAGCAACTGTTGCGTCTCCACGCTGTGCGATATCACACTGAATCCCTCAGGGGAGCGGGCAAAGGCACGCACACCTTTCAGCCAGGAGATATTGTGCAGCGATTTAATTGATCCAAAGCAATGAACTCGCCCATCGGACATTAGCAGCAGTGTGTTGTACTCCAGCATGTGAATGCTGCGCAAGTGACTGTTATTGGGCAGTGGAATGCGCACTTTGGTCATTTCCGTTCGATTCGTTTTCTTGGACTTCTTAAAACGATAGTTGATCAAATAATATTCATTCCAGGTGACGAAAACGGATTTCGTTTTGTTGTTGCTCGACGATGAGTGGCTTATTAGACCACATGGCTGGAACAACGTATCATCTTCAATGGACCAAAGGGCATCCTCTTCTTCCACTGTCTCTTGGTCATTTAACTCTTCGATTTCCATAATTTTCCAAAAGAGAAACACAATTTTCAAACGCGGTGTTTGTTTGTTGAGAATAAGAACTAAAACGGAACAGAAAACAAACAGCTGGTAGGGGCCATTTAAAACTCTTACACCAGATAGCCGCACCAGTCACACCAATGTGCTGTAAAGCGCGCCCTCTCGCTCTCGCCAAACGAAAAACGTTTTCTGCGCGCCTGGTAGGAGAGAAAAAATTCTCCCGCAATCCAATATCAAATTTTTGACATCAAAAAAAAGTGAAGTTTTTTTTTTTTTTGAGCTAGAGCTTTGAAATTTGTGTCAGAGACATACAGAATTTTTCTCGATTTATTGACATTTGTTGTTTCTCAAATTTCCTGTTATTTCTCAATGTTTTTGGGCTTTTTTCTCGATTTTGCCACCAAAACCAATTTCTAAATAAAGTTAATTATTTTACCTAATTTTGGAATTTGTTGTTTTTTTGAAATTGTTTCTCAATTTTTTTAAATTAATTTTTGAAAATTTCACGTTTTTCCATTTCAAATTTGCGCGCAACTTGCGCGCACAAAACATAGTGGCCGCATTTGCAAACAATACCAACCAATATTTAATACTGAAATGTTAAACTTAATACTGAAATGTTAAATGCAAGTGTTGGCAATGTTAATTAACATTCGGCGCCAATTTAATGCAAAAAAACTGCCAATGTGACCATAGCTCTGCAATTTAAAAATACCAATTTACAGACAGTGCGAATCAATGTTGCCAGCTGTTGAGCGCTCGCATAAGCTAGATTCTGAGTAAAAAAAGCTAAAAATAAAAATAAATATTCTGAAAAAAGAGCTATATCCAAATGCAAAAAGACATTTTTTTTCTAATAATCATCGATTTCATCAATTGCTTTCTTACTTAAATATGTATATTTTTTTGAATAAGACTAACATAAAAAATATATAATTAATAAAGAAATAATTATGATTCAAAAAAGAAACCTTTTGCTTAAAGCATAGTATTCAGTTGTTGAAAAACCAGTTTGAAAGGGTTGCAAACTGGCTCGAAATTATTTTGTAAGGCTATTTCTAAACCCTTGTATCCAGTACCTAAATTTGGGCAGCTCAGAAAATTTTTGGGTGTTTTACAACACTCTTTACTGACAGCAGGCAGCTTTTTTTTTGACCTTTCAAAACATCGATTCGTTCAGTGTTTCGACTAGTCGAAATCATTTTGAGCAGCAATGGAGCCAAATAAGCAACAAAATAAGAGCCGCATTGAGCTCTTTGATAATGAAGAGCGAATTAAGTTAATAGAAGAGGTGCAACAGAGACTGATCCTGTGGGATCTAACCGATAAGAAGCACTTCGATGCCATTTTTATAAAAAGTGTCTGGGAAAGCGTGGCAGAGGCATTGCATTATATTATATGCAATTAAATTTAATTGATCTATTTTGTTGTTTACTTTTTTTATTTGCCCAGCTGACGCAACAGTGTGACCACAGCAGCATATGACCAACAATCTCTCAACTTTTTAGTGATTTTTGGTATTATGCTGTCACATCAAAACATCGAACATTTTGAGCGGCCAAAATATTTTCAACTACTGGATATTATGCTTAATAGTGGGATTCCGGCAAGCGTTTTAGATTTGGTTTAGATTTTGCAGTCAGCTATAGCTGCTCCATACAAAGTTTTCAGTGTGCCCAGAGCAAATCAGGGAAATGTGGTCTTACTAATTGATTTCGGAAATCAGCTCTGAGACTGATTTCGTTTTCATTTTGATTTGGTTTCAAACAGCTGTGTGACATATGGTGTTTGTTTACATTGGAAATCTGCGAATATTCAATAAAAACATCTTTGATGAACACAATTTCGTTTAAAACGCGTATAAATTTCCTTTTCTGGCTTTCTTTCGGCAATTTGTATACTTTTTAGTTGTCAATAAGCTGTTCGCCCAGGCTGTCAGCTGTTCACGAAATCTAAAAATAATCAGTGTGCAAAAAGGGTCAACTGATTTAAATTTGGTTAAAAATAATCTAAACCAAATCTAAAACGCTTACCGGAATCCCACTAATATTGTCTTTAAAGTTCTTAAGTTCATTTTTTGTTCCACTTCCGCATGTTACCACGGCAATGAGTGCTAGTGATGTAAAAAAACATCGATGCATCGAGCATCGATGTTTCTTCAGCGATGTTTCTCGATGTTTTCCGATGTTTTTGTTGATGCCGATTTATCGATGTTGCATGGCGATGCATCGATGTTTTGCAAAACATCGGCTGCCGCACTTTCATCACGCCATTTTCGCCGCTCTGACAATGAGTTTGTAGTAATTTGGGCAGTGTTTGCTGTGCCTCAGTGAGTAAATTGGTCAGAGGTACTATAGCTACAAGAAGGCTTACATATGTCTTCTCAAAGTTCTCATCAGAAAGACCTCTTGTAGTTTATGCTTATACTTTTAAGATAAAAACTGTTTAAAACTTTAAAACTGCTATGAAAGCATACGTTTTTAAGAGAAAATGAGCTTCATTAATCTAAGAAACTCTAGTTTTCTTCTAAAAATAGTATGGCTTTCAAACATTAGACATACATCGATGCATCGATGTTTCGACCCGATGTATCAACTAACATCGATGTTAAATTTTGAAAACATCGATGAGCATCGACATCGATGTTTCCACTCAAATTTACATCACTAATGAGTGCATTTAAATGGCAAATAAAGCAAGACACTCAAATGGATTATTATTCCCTGCGTCTTTATAGACAAGCACCTCTGACCAAAATCTGACAGTGTCATAAAGAAGACGAATTTGATCAATTTTTGATTGAAATCATCAATGAAATCATCGTGAACCATTTAAAACTTATAATATATTTATTTATTGCTAGAATATGCAATATGAACTTAAAAATATGTTAGTGAATGGCTATAAGCTATTTGTAAATTTTATAAGCTATTCCATTTTCAAATATGCTAGATCTAGCCTGAAATAAGCTAATTTGGAAACACTGCTGCGAATACTTATTTTTGCAGTATAGCATAGTACGCTCTAGCCGAAAATATTTTTGCAAGGCCAAAACTCCATATAAAAAAAAGGGTTGCAAACATGCTCGAAATTATTTTGTAAGGTCATTTCTAAACCTATGTACGCTGTACCTAAATATGGGCAGCTCAGAATATTTTCTGGCGTTTTACAACACTATTTGGTTAACAGATGGCAGCTTTATTTTGACCTTTCAAAACATCGATTGAATCGTTGTTTTGACTAGTCGAAATCTATTAACAACAATGGCGGGAAAAAATATGCAGCAAAATAAGACCCAAATTGATGTCTTCGAAAATGAAGAACGCATAAGGTTAATTGAAGACGTGATAGAGAGGCCATTAATATGGGATTTGACTGATAAAAAGCATTTTGATGCGACTTTTATCAAAAGTGCATGGGAAAGTATTGCAGAGGCCGTTAATCCGAAAATTATGGTATTGGTCGCTGCTACTTCACAGATCAAGTCCATTTGGTCCATTTTGTCACTTGGATTATTTGAAAATGTATTTACTTGTTTGTTGTGCACAGCTGACGCAACAGTGTGACCACAGCAGCAAAGGACCAACAATCTCTCAACTTTTTAGTGATTTTTGGTATTATACTGTCACACTGAATTCTGTAAGGCCCGACCTCAAAACATCGAACATTTCGAGCGTCCAAAATGTTTTCAGCTAGAGCGTACTACGCTTTATCCGTGAAATTTGCATTATCGTTTATCGATAACTATCCCCGGTTGGTTCGTAACGACTTTGATATTCTTAAGAAAACAAAAAAGAAAATAAACAAAAGACAGCTGAAAACCACAATGGCGTTGCTTATGCGCCTGTCTCGACGCACCTACTCAACTAAGCTGAAAGATCATCAGGCAGCTTTGATGGCGCGCAGCTTGCCGAAGCGCGAGGTGCTGCCGGGAGTGCAGGACATAATTGTTGTAGCCTCTGGCAAAGGTGGCGTGGGCAAAAGTACCATAGCAGGTAAGTAGTTAATATGAGGAATACAACAAGATATATTCATAAAAACATCGCACATTTGTTGCAGCAAACTTTGCGTGCAGCTTGGCCAAATTGGGAGCGAGAGTTGGCTTGCTGGATGGTGATATATTCGGTCCAAGCATACCACTTTTGATGAACGTGCACAGTGAGCCGCTCATAAATGAGAAGAATCTAATTATCCCGCCACAAAACTATAATGTCAAGTGCCTGTCTATGGGCATGTTAACGCCACCGGATGGGGCCATCATTTGGCGCGGACCACTGGTTATGTCGGCCATACAGCGTCTGCTTAAGGGTGCCGAATGGAGTCCATTGGATGTGCTGGTTATTGATACACCGCCAGGCACTGGCGATGTGCATCTATCACTGACACAACATGCACCAATCTCGGGCGTTGTTCTGGTCACCACCCCACACAAAGCCGCGGTGGATGTGACGATACGAGGCGCTGAAATGTACCACAAGCTAAAGGTGCCCATCCTTGGATTGGTCGAGAATATGCGCTACTCTATCTGTGGCAGTTGCAAGGAACGAACCGAGTTCTTCAAGGGACAAACTGAATTGTCAAATAAGTTGCCAGAGACAATCATATCGTTGCCACTGGAATCACACATTGCCGAGTGCGGCGAGTCTGGCGTGCCCGTTGTGATTAAATACCCAAACTCTGAGTCTGCAAAGCTTTTCAATCAGCTAGCTCGCCGTATCTGGGGAGTATTGGAAGAGAAGAACCGGACAATTGACTCATCTAAATAGGATAAACTTAAATAACTATTAGGGAAGATTGATGCTTAATTTGTGCTGGACTAACAGCCTTGGTTATTATATGTATAAGACTAGGATTTAAAAAGACAAATAAAATATAATGTATATAAATGTATTTAGATATATTATTTCAGGATTTTGAGAAGTAAACTCACTTCACAAAGTACAAACAACCAACTCAAAGTAAAACAATATTATGTACTTAAATGCTAATTATTTATTTGCGCTTCTTTAGTTTCTTCATCTTTTTCATGGCTTTCCGGTGTGCATACTTGTCGGTGCGTTGAATCACTTCCTTGTACTTTCGTTTGTTGAACTTCTGGAAGGCCTCATCTGCCAACAGCTCATCCACCAGAGACTTTTTGGTCTTGCGCGTGTGACGCTCGCTGTAATGATCCAGCGGCGAATGCTGAACTGTGCCAATTTGGAAGTACTTGGGCAGCACCTTGAGGTCATTCTTTTTGTAGAAATGTTTGGGATCCAGCACAGAACGCATTTGTATGATCTTCAGCTCATTGCGCATCTCATCAGTGACTTCCGTTGCTGGTAAATCGAACCAACCGCCGCCCTTTGTCTTCGCGCGCTCCGCCTGTGAGTGAAGAATTAAATGGATTAAGTATGGAAAACGTATTTTCTGATGGAGCAGCATGGACAAGCAGTCAGATTACTAAAGAGGTCGTCAATGTGGCAACAACACATGCCTCGGCAACTGCTGTGTTTTGGGCGACAATGGCACGAAGTGTTTCATTGTTTAGAGGGATGTACGCCCACGCCTAAATTATATGTCTTGTTCTCGCGACAAACAACAGTCTAGCGTTAAATGGCATTAATGTTCCGTTGGCCTTACAGCAACCGTCACATGCTCCGAGACGGCCGCTAAGATTACAACGGATGAAACGTGTTGTGTGCCATTGTCTGTGAGTGAGTCTCTTGTCACAGCAGCCACCTCAAGCAGCATGTGTGTGCACTTGCCACGCCCTTGGCGCAGCTTCGGTTGTCGAATATGTCATCATAGATAATATATAAGGCTGAACCATAACCAGTGTGAGCAACTTACTCTATTCAATATGGGCTGCTTCCGCTTGGAGACTGTTGGCAATGCTTTTAGCTGCTCAAATCCGGGTACACGCTTCGTTTTTTGCATATCCACTTCGACATTTGCCTTTCGCTCTTTCATATTCTCGCTGGGATCATTATCTTGCAGATCTGTGATGCGTTGACGCTTTGCCAACTTGTGTGTGCTGGAATTTTGTGCAGCCTCGTTGACTTTCTCCGTCAGTTCAGTCAGTTGCAAGGCTACTCGGGATGGCGGTTTTAACGTAGTTTCTTGTGCAGAGGATTTAACCACTTTCCTCATATCCTTGCCGTTCACCTTGACTCCGAAAAATTCCATTTCTCCCGCTTCTTCATCGTCCTCATCTTCACTGTCCTCGTTATCATTCCCCAGCAGCCGATCTTTGGAAGCCGCATTGTATAGAGCGGCAGACGACTGTACACCTTCTGCAGCATTTAGTTGCTGGTCGCCAGAAGTGTCAAACATAAATAACGAAGCCATTCTTTATGTTTTCAATTGCACAAAAACTAAAAACGCGCAACGCATGTGGCTTCGATTGTTATGTAGCCGGCTCGTTGTGACTGACAAGTAGGTATGTTTTGATACGATATCGATAGCAAAACGTCTGAGCAACTGAACTAGTTCAATCAAACTTTTTCTGAACGATTCAATCAACGACGATACCGGTTTTTAAGACGCGGGCGCGCGATTTAAATGTGGAACCTATATTTATTCATTTAGCAATAATTTCACAATAAATAATAATTTATTGAAACCATTTGAATTAAAAGTTAGATAAAATAAAGATGATCATTTGAATGAATGCTGGGTGCTCCCCAAGATTATAGATAATAACACAAACGGATACCACACTTATCAAGAACAGTGGCGCCCCTCCTTGTCTGTTTTGCAAAACACAAATACAATAACTAGAATAGCTAAAATGGCAACACTGGCTAGCTCATTAGCTCGTTCATTTGTATCACACGTGTTTTGATTTCAGCTGAGAACGTACGTTGGCAAACCAGCAGCAAATATAAATTGAAATAAACGAATATAATGCCAGTTTTCTATAATACACAATTCTTAGAATATTATTGTTGCAGTTTTATTTATAAGACGTAGATACCGATATCAATTCGACAATAAAACCTACGAGAACTTGGGTTTTGCTTTTGTCGAACGCTAAATTGCGTTTTATTAGGAAATAAATAGAAGAAGCAAAATTGTAACAATACTGAGTGCTCGCAATGTCTATGTACAGCAGTAAAACGGGGACTACGTCCATATTGAAGTCCTTTAGCAGTGCGGATCGCGAACGTGCCAAGACAGCAGCACTAAACAAGGTGCGCTTCTCAACGCCCAAAGAGAAGGGTATCGTCGAGTCGGTGCGGGTTGCGCTAGAGGACAATAATTTCCATTTGATCAAGGAATTTACATACTTCATACGCGAGGCTGATCTTTGTGTAAGTTGCCATTAAATAAATGCATACGATTTCACATAGTTTAATTTAATTAAATTTACAGGATGAGGAGGTGGTGAACATAATGAGAGATGCACGAAAAATAGTGCACAGCTTGACACCGGACTTTGCCGATCTGGTTGAAGCACTGTTGTCACTCAACTGGAAGAGACGCTGCTTGGATGCAATTCAGGCCTACTCCGAGTTCACTGTCGATGTTATGATTGCTCATAATGCGTACATACACTTTGGCATAACCAAGTTAATTTTGAACTGGATACCCAATGATCAGGAGTCGGCCGATTGGACCAATGGATCTCCCTCGGAAAGAGTGCACGCTGATTTGGAAACCGTACACAGTTTACTCAATCGCATACTGACTGCGGTGCCAATGGCCTTTGATGTGGTCATCGACACCATTGCCGCCAAGTTTCCCTACTTTAAGAAGCCAGCTCATGTCACCGCCGGCTATATACACAATGTGCTGTGGCTAATGGAATCCAAACCAGTGTATGAGGAGCTGCTACTGCAGCTGGTACTGCAAAAGTGAGTTGTCTTTTAAATTATCAATAAGAATTCCTGTAACCACTTCTTTGCCGGCTTAGACTGCTTATACTGGACGTGAATGCGCCACGTGATGAGATTGAAGCACTCAGAGAGGAAGTCGATGAGGATGAAGCAGATGCAATGTTTCAAATGGACGATATAAGTACTTCACCTAAACAACCACAACCACTTGATCATCCCATTGGCCAAATGTTGGATATATGCATGCTAAAGGTTTTTAAGTTCCTCGACGATAAATGCCGTCCAGTGCTCAACGCCAATGATGATCAGCGTGTGGCAAAAAACCGATTCTTCAAGACCCTCATTCACATATTCGATGAGGTGCTTTTGCCAAGTCACAACACACATCATGTCCAGTTCGTCGTGTTCCAAGTATGCAGCATTCGTCCGGCATATGCGGAAGCCTTCCTCAGCTCCCTCTGGCTGAAAGTGCAGAACCCAAACGTATCCCCACTCATCCGACATGTGGCTGTTAGCTACATAGCCAGCTTTCTGGCACGTGCCAAATTTGTGCCCTTGGGGTGAGTTTTTTGCAATTTGTTTGAGTAATAATTTGGTCAATAAGCAAATTTATTTGATCAATTGCAGCACCATCACCTACTATCTCAAGGAGCTGAGTAACTGGGCCAATACCTACATAAACGATTCGGATGAGTTTAGCAGTAAAAACTGTTCACTCAAAGCCAACATGGTATTCTTCTCTGTTTGCCAGGCCATGTTCTATTTGATTGCGTTTCGTGCGCGCGATTTGACCATGAATGAAAAAAGTAAGAAACTTGCACTCTATAAAATGCTTAAATGTTTAGGAAATAACACAATAAGAACTTTTTAATGTGTTATTTCTTAAATTTTTAGTATCAATTATTTCATTTTAATTTCATGCAATTAATTTATATTTTCCTTCTTTAGATCTAACACTGTTGAACAACCTGCAGTTGTCCCGACTGGCCATGTGCCATTTTAATCCACTCCGCTACTGTCTGCCGCCAGTGGCCACCGCATTTGCCGGAGTCACACGCACTTATCAGTTGGCGTATTGCCACACTGTGCTGGAGCGCAATGCTCGACGCAAGCTGGCTACCATCTATGGCCATGAGAAGCTGATGCCCGAGGAGACGCTTGATACCTTCTTTCCATTTGATCCCTACATTCTGCCACTGTAAGTCTGCACACAGCAAAAAATAACATTGACTTCATTTCGCTTTATCCTTGCAGATCGGGCAAATACATTGAGCCCAACTATCTAGTTTACAAGGTGCATGAGTTGGACGAGTCGGCGGAGTGCGTGGTAACTGAAACTATGCGTCGCAAGCGTGGCGATTCCGAAATGGTTGAGGAGGATGACTTCATTCTGGCCGACAAGCGACAGAAGCTAAGCGAATTGTCCAAAAGTCAGTTGTTTGACAAACAGTTTTACTACGGAACCTCGCCGGGATTTAATCAGCAGTAATTGGAAACTTGGGGACATAATTGTAATAGTATTGATATATTTATATACAAATATAGACATTTATATGATTGAAATGGAAATTCACATAATGAGTGTATTGGAGCTGTCCGTTTTATGCCGCTCGCCACGCATGTGCTCCAGTCTATGACCCGAGGTGCGAAACGTTGCACCGCAAACGTCACAGCTAAATGGCCTTTCCCCTGTGTGCAGACGCAGATGCAACTGGAGCGCTGCTTTGGAGGCATAGGACTTGCCACACACTTGGCAGTTGATGGGATTACGTGGCGATTGATGGGTCTGCAGGTGCCTGGATAACGTGGACTTTAATGTGAAACGCTTTTGGCACACCTGACATGCGTGCAGCTTAAGCTTGGAGTGCGTCAACAGGTGACGCCTCAGATCGCTGGGCTTCTGAAATTGTTTGCCACATTGTTGACAGCTGTGGTGTATCCTATGCTCCAACTGGACACTCAGCAAACGCCTCAAATGCGTCACCATGTGAGTCCGACAGTTGAACTTGCGATTGAACTGCTTTTCACAGTAAACGCACTTAAAGCTGCGGTGGGAGACGTCGGGCTGTGGCAACAGTTGCACGAGTTTTGTGACCTGCGGATCCGTTTCCAGCCTCTGTTCTGCATCCAAATGTTGACTGTGGTGTTCCTCGGTCAAGTGCTTGTGCAGTCGACTTTTGGATGCATAGCTGGCATTACAGTGACTGCAAATATGTTTCTTCGGCGTGGCATGTTGACGCTTCTGGTGTTCATTCAATTTGGACTTGGTGGCGAACGATTTGAGGCAAAGAATGCAAGGATAGGGCGTCTCCTTCGTGTGCGATCGTCGGTGTCTGGCGAGAAACAATTTTAAGACGGAAATTCTTAGAATAAAAATCGAAATTTGTATTTGAAAATAAAATCTTTTTTTGAATTTAATAATAAAATTAAAAAAAAAACGCATATTTTTTTAATATCATAATTGTTATGATATGGTTATTTATGATTTTAAAATAAAAATAGGAAATAAAATAATAATAAATAAGTTATTTTTCTTTTAACTCAGAAGCCAAATATTTTTTGGAAAAACAGACAAAACTACCAAAAACAGGGGAAAAGAGCTGAAAAAAAACAGAAAAAGAGGCCAAACTTTTTTTCCTATTTTTTTTTTGTAAATTAAAAGTTTTAAAGCATTTTCAATGCATCTTTTTTGACATTTTCTTTGCCATTATATTTCTAGACGGTTCCTTAATTTAGTTTTTACCAAACTAACTTGGCTAAAAATACTCTCTACTTCAGCGTTTGACCAAGGCAACGGTAGAAGAGTTAGAGCCAAAGTGACCACTTTTGAAAAAGGGTTATTTCGATATTTGTTTGCTTCGGACCTAAATTTTGACGTAATTTCAACATTTCCCATTTTAAGAGGTGAATTTTGGTGTACTGGGAATGTGTTTTCACCTTTATATCGTTTCCATTTTCAAAAAGATCCAAAATTGGCAATATAGAATCCTTTTTGGATTCAATTTAATTGAATCTAAAAAAAGCCAGATTTTCGGATAGATGTAGAAGATTTTTCCCGGCTGAAGCAATTAAAAAACAGACAAATCTATCCTAAAAAAAACAAATTGGCATCACTGCTCAGAAGCAGGGATTACAACCGTTAAACGGTAATAACCGATTAACATTGGTAGCCGCAACTGAAAACTCTTACCGATTCCTGGTTATAGATCTAAATACAACCTGTGCAACTTTACCTTATAAGATCGTATGTCTTGCTAAACTCCTTGGCACAGTATTCACATACATAGAAGCATCTGCTGTTCACCTTCCGCCGTATTGACTGCGTGGGCAGCACATGGAGTTCCTTGTTTGGGTTGAGTTTATTCTTCAGCTGAACCATTTGACACGGCGGCTGCTCCTCAAGGGTTGCCTGTGCCCGAGCACTTGTCATGGGCATATCTATGGCATTGTGACCTGCTTGCAATTGCCTCAAGGCATTCAGAGCATGCTGCGCCACTTTTGAAGTATCGCAGTCCACGGGCAACGTGTGCTTGACCCGCAGATGGCGCTGCAGTGAGCTTGCCTGTGAGAACCGACTGGAGCATTTCCCACACTGCAAAGATTTGTTGATATTTTTTTTTGACAAATAAAAATATTGCAATTTTTTTATTTTGAAAATATACAAGAACACTTTTTTTTCGCTAAATTGATAGCGAATTTTTCTTTTGTCAAAAAAATTACACGACATACTGTACTGTAACCATAATGCAACGAGTATAAGGTGCTCTCTTCGGCTGCCGAATCTTTCAGTGCGTGCTTGCTATCCCTTTCCCTCGCACTGATTATTAATATAGTTAAAGCCCTTCCTTTTGCCGACGAAACCACCTTATACTTATTCCATCATGACTGTAACTACAGCTTGGCTGCAACTTACTGCAAACGGTTTCTCTGCGCTGTGCACAACTTGATGGCGCTGCAGAAGCGATGGCTTTGAAAAACACTTGCCACACCTCGGACATCTTTTTGAGCTCTTTATTATTGTACTGTCTTGCATTTTTCATTTAGAATTGTAATCTTTTCAGCAATTTGCATGCTGTCGAACAGCCTGTAAGAAGAAGCATGACAATTACAGCTGTTTTTCATTGCTGCTTCTTTCAACCGGTGTCCGTTCCCCGCCTGATTAAAAAATACACAACCAAATAATTGTTTTTTAGCAATCATATAGAAAATCAATTCTATTTGAATCTTAGCTTAGAATCAACCAATCTACATAAATTGTAAACAAACACATCCTTTATCTTCGTTTGTATTTAGGCAACGAACTCGTATGGAATTGGCGCCAGGGCGATGGGTTCCTCCAACTTCTTGACGAAATGCGCCTTCTTTGGCTGCTCGGGCTGACGCTTCAGGGTGACCCATTTGCCGCTCTCCTTGGCATCCTTGAGTAGACGCTCGTTCTCCTTGACGCGACGCAGGAAATCCTCACGGCACTTGGAGTGATGCACATGCTCGATGCGCACGTTGATGCGCTTGGCTAGAACCTTGCCGCGCACACGTTTGTTTACAATGACACCAACGGCGTGTTGTGTGACGTTGAAGATGCGGCCAGTCTTGCCGTGGTAGGCCTTGTAGGGCATACCCTTCTGCACGGCACCGTGTCCCTTGATGTCAACGATGTCGCCGTTCTTGAAGACGCGCATGTATGTGGACAGTGGAATGACACCATGCTTGCGGAAGGGGCGAGAGAACATGTCTCTGGTGCCGCGACGGTAACCCTTTGAGTTGGTCATTTTGTTGGCTGTGGTTCCCTGCAATAAACAAACACTTTTAGCAACATTCTACACAAAACATATGTGCACGGCACACGCGAACGAATTTTGACGTGCATTTCAATTGCAATTTATTGGATTTTATTCCAATTTGAACAAAATATTCGCTAACCTTTTACGTATCGACGTCCACGCGGTCGTGAAGATGGGGAAAGAAAGAAAGATGGCTACCTGCGTGGCGTTGCCACACTCATTACGATTTGACGTATTTGCAGGGTTGCGTTTTCAATACAACAAGTTTCGTATCCCTGGAATAGAGTTGTATTTTTCAATTAATTGCGCGGTTTACTTCACAACATGTCAAATTGTATTGCTCTCAATAATTGCGATTGAGGGAGAACGCTGTTTAAGTATTTCATTTTATTAAGTTAAAAAAGTTTTACAAATTCAACAGAAAACTAATTAATATTAAATTTTTGCTTAAGTTTGAGCACTTTGGTACGCACACACATAATAGTAAATGTCATTTAAATATCTCGTTACATATAATTTATATTTTAACTATCGCATATAAATGTATTATATAGGCATATATGTTTATATAACTTGTCCGTTTGTGTTCTATAGTTATAATTTCTTCATAAAAGTTTTAAGAATGTGGCGTCATTTTGTTTTCAATTATTACATGATTGGAATATCAAAGCACAAAACTATTAAGTAAGTTTGCGGGCATTTTCGTCAAATACATGATAGGTTACATATGTAAGTATATATAATATGTATATTTAGCTTATGCTTATGCATGTGGTACGTATATATAATAAATATTGTAAATAATTTCATAAATATATAATATATATATGTAACTCATATAAGCAAGTGTATACCAAATATATAAACAGCACATACACTTTGACTTGCACAAATCGATGTAAACATAAAATTTAACATTAAGTGTTGCCATTATATTAATTAATAATTTAATTTAGTAGATTATACTTGTCTCGTTTCGTTTGGTTGGTTGATTGGTTTTTTCTTTTTCTTCATTCCTTTGCGTCACGTTGTTATTATTATTATATATGTATTATATTTTTACTTTTTTTTTTGCATGTATGTATATTATTGGCTGTTGTTTTTTTGGATTTCACAAATCCTACTACAAAAGCAGTCTCTCAAACTAGTCCACAGCTTCTCAATGTCCTGGTCATGCTACAAAATCCTTTCGTTGTCCAATGTTTTATTTAATCTATTCGCATTAAGTCGACTCCTTCTTGTTGTGCCCATTTTCCAGCGGTCTTTTTGGCAAGCTAGAACAATTCCAGTTGTTATCGTCATTGGGCAGTGTCGCGGATTGTTGCTGCAGCTTCTGCTCCAGACGAGTTTTGTACGTGTACAACGATTGTAGCGGCACATGCAGCAGCTCCACAATCTGAGTAAAGTTTAGCTCTGCAATCAAACGAAATTTGTTTAGTTAAATCCTTGTAATTTTATTATTAGTGTACATACCATTTTCGGCTGTTATGTAGCCATGTCGTATCAAGAAATCAATAACCACCGGCGCCGATGTCGTCTTGAATTCAGGAGTAAAGACGCGCTCCACACACTCGTTGGCTGGCAGCAGCTCAAAGGCTTGCACCTCGCCATCGGCATTGTGTGGCACAAAGTCCACTGGTAGCTCCAAATCAAACACATACTCGGTGTTGGGGAAAAGACCCTGCTCGCTCTCAAAAAAGAACGAAACGCAGCCGGCTGAAACCAAATTCTTGACGAGATCACTTGGAATGGATGCCTCTTCGGCGGCCTCCTTAATGGCCGTCTCCATGATGCCATAGCCAACGGAAAGGCCGCCACCCACCATATTATCCCATTTGCCAGGCCAGGTCTCTTTGGTATTGGAGCGCTGTTGCAGCCAAATGCAGAGACCATGCTGCGGATGCCTCACATAGCCATTGATGTCCACCCCATATTTGCGTACACCAAACAGCGGCGTCGCCGCACGCTCCATCTTCAGCAGACCATTGTGCTCGGACTTCACCTCGAAGTACTCATCCCGCCAGCCCTGCAGGGCCGAGAATGAACCATCGCTGCGCAGTTCACGTAATACTTTCTCCAGCCGTGCGGTACGTTCGTTGTAGTCACGGAATGCCGGATTCAATTCAACCAGTCCCTGTTAATGGTAAATGCTCTGAATCCATTGAAGATGATGTCATTTTATTTTGGCTATATCGAAGATTCTCACCTGCTTGGTGTGCTCACAGTCACGTATGCAGAACACTTCAGGATACTTGAGCAGCTGCTTGAATACGTCCAATTTAATGAGGCCAACTTGCTGTCCCTCAACCAGAAATGGACGTATGTCGCCCTTATGAAAGCCTGTGAGACAATTAACGTTAATTAGTTTCAAGTGCAATTTGCGATATGGCCATGAAATAATAGTTATTTATAAATGTGGATAGTGCTTGAAGGTGCACTTAATTATAAATGACTTATTCATTTTAAATTTTATTATTATTAATAATACAGATTTACCAAATGAATCAGTTTTTGATAAATGACTAATTTAAAACGCAGAGATGAGATTAGATTACTTAAATGTCTCGTGAAAAAAAGAAGAAAGCTTTTATCAAACTACTTTATTCTCTTCTTCACTTCCGTATGCTTATTCAGTTTTTGATGATTAATCTTTTCTCAAATAAAGCACATTATAAAAAACCACATGCAAGTTTACTGTGTTCTATATATTCTTATAAGATTGGCGGTCATAAACATTCATTATTAGAGTTATATATTTCAGTACCCATACATATAAGAATTGAGAGATTTTGCTGAGAAATTCAACATTTTTGTATGCCAGACATAACAGCGACTTTCTTATCGCCAGTCACATTAAAATTAATGAATTTTGTCAAATTTTTTAGCAGTCTTTATAAGCAAATAAAAAGCTTTGTTATTATTACTATTTCCTTCTATCGAAATATTAAAGTTCACTTTGCAGTTCAATTGGAAACACTTTCAGGCACTCCGATTAGATATCACCAAAATCTAATATGAATTGCAATTAGCAACCTTAAGTACTTTTGCTTGAAACGAATTCAATTGGTTTATTGTTTATTTTGTCAAGTTTATCAAACAAAGGAATTAAAGCTGTTTAAAGTAAAAGTTTTTTTGTTTGGTGGTCAAGTTCTATCAGGCATAATTGATTAATTTGCACACTTTGGGAATAAATAAAGATTCCCTTTTTTATCTTTATGTTTTTAAGATTGTTGGAGTTTTAGTAGTCTTCTTTTTCTAATTTGCAAATTCAACTAAAATTGTTTCCAGTAAGTTGTCAATGTATATAAGCATATTAATCATCAATCAACATTCTTTTATATGCTTATTTGGATTAAGCTGATAATGAAATCAATAATGTAGGCGGTTCGTGACGGTTCGCGAGATCGTTGCTGATTTTGGCCAACTCAATTATTGCATCACTTAAAAAAAGCGAATGGATGGAAAATAACAAATCAGCGAACAAAACATAAACACAAAATTCCAATTCACTTCATGATTCAAAGCTAAACAATACATAACAAAGTAGCTACGAAGCAAAACAGAGACAATAAAAAACCGTTTAAATTGTATTCTACAACATAATACCTTACAATTGTGTACAGTGTCTCAAGTAGCTGATTTGACATGAAATAAAAAAATAATAAATAAACATACAGTAGCGAATAAAGAAAAACGGACACCATAGAAGGAGTTTTGGAGAGTTGGAGTTTTTGTAAAGTGTTTATTTATTAGATCATAGGAAAACCGTATGAGTCCTAAGAACCGTTTGAATGATACAAAACTTTCCTTAACCCATTAAGTACCCATTGAAAATTTCGAATTTTTGTAAGTCTACTTTTTAAACTTTTTTCCTCGTGATCAAACAAGAAATGTTTGGATGCAATAAATTCTTCATACAATTCTTATAGTGACAACAAAAAAAATTTTCAAAAATCTCTTCGCAAGTGTTTTTTATGATTTTTGAAAATTTTTTCTTAACCTACTTTTTGTATGAGAGAGATTTTAGAATTTTGTTTTTGCTGTCCGAGGAAAACCTTTTAAAAAGTAGACAAAAAGTAGAAAAGTTAAGGAAAGTCTTGTATCATTCAAACGGTTCCTAGACCTCATACGTTATTCCTGTGGTCTAATAAATAAACACTTTAAAAAAACTCAAAAAACAGTTTTTTTATGGTGTCCGGTTTTCCTTGTCCGCCACTGTAAATATTCTTTCTTTTAGAATAATGTATTTGAATTTTTTAATTGGCAATACAGTAAAAATTCCAAGAGTTAATCTTCTTAACTTATAAGAAAACTACTTCTTATTAAGTTTCATGACAAGTTTGTGCCGAAATTAAGCAGTTGATTGGTTATTAGTTATTTTAGGCAACTTAGATACCCAATTTATGAGGGGTATTTAAAAACAAAATGACGAAATACACAAAACTCAGATTCGCCTCAAGATTCGTAAAAAGCAATATTGAAATAGTTGGGAAGCAAAACAAAAAACACGTCAAAGAGCAGAAAGCGCGCATGCCGCTTATCAGCGGAGATAGAGAGTCAAAGAGTGATAAATCGAGGTAGAGAGAGAAGAGACAGAAAGAGAGAGAAAGAGGCATTCTCATTAAATGAACATATGTGTCTTTTTTTTGCACTTAATTAAACCATAAACATATATCTCTATATTTATATGCATAAACATATATATTCGACAATATACTGTATATATAGGCGTCTGTATTTGTGAGATGTTTCAGCTGTTGCTGCATGTTGTTGCTGTTGTTGTTGCTGTCGCTAAAAATGCCAAAAGCTGCCCTCAAGGTGATGCGATAAAAATCTAGTTACAACAGCAAACAAGTGACAAATAATTTGTAAATTGTGATGCAGCGTAAAGTTCTTAATTATTAGCAAATACTTATATGCATGTATGTAACCTTGATCTCTATCTTTTACAAACACACACACAATCATATGCATATGTCAAATGTTCATACTTCGACAAAATGATCTTGCATAAGAGTTGCTTGTTTGTTTAGCAATGGATTTTTGTTTAGTTGCTGTTAATGCAGAATGATTTGCGAATTGTAATGCGATAGTGCACAGCTGTTGAATTGTAGATTGTATGAGCAAGCAATTATTATTGTGAAATGCTCAACAATATGAGGTAAACAACCAAATAATTCGGTATCAAATTACGAGCGCGCATCAGGTGAACTTATCGATCAGAGGTGGCACGGAAGTGCGAGTTGATCGATAACTTGCAATAAAACGTAAAGCGAAGGACCTACGTCTGGTCATAAAAATAGCCAAAAAGGAAATTAATTTCAATGTCAATGCAGAGATGATTGGAAGCTGCGATACGAATACACGACAAAGCAAAATAATGGCAATGGTAGAGCGACGTCAGCAGCAGCAGCAGCAGCTACAAATAACAGCACCAGCAACTGCACACACACACAAACACACTCTCACTCGCACTCACACTCACACCATACAAGTAAACAAACTAATCGATAATTCGCACTCTCTTGCTCTCGCTCTTTGCAGCAATTGCAGTAAACTTTGAGTGCTGCACCCATAACATTGGCGCCTTGGCCGCCCACAATATTAGTGTGTGTACACTGTACATAGAGGGTCAGCAGCGGCCAAACCCATTTTCATGGCCAGCAGGCAATGATGGAGTCAAACCCCCCCAAAAAAAGAAACAACAATAAGAAAGGTGCTGCTGACGAATTAAGCTGCGTTACTCACCTGTCAAGTAAAAATTATTAAATGATCTCGCTTGTTCCAGCAGACGCGTGCTTTTCTGGGTTAACGGCATTTTGCTGAGGACGAAGTGAGTACAGGCTCGGCCAGTCAAAGTAAATAAAAATACACTTTAAACGCCGGCTACCTTTGCTCCCACTCCTACTCCCACACCAACAACAACTTTAGCACACAAAGAATGTCGCAATTGTTATTTGTTTTTGGGGCTGTTTTCCTTGTTAGTGACTCTCTTTGTTTGCTGGCCACACAACTTTTGCTTATTATTAATTTTCTCTATTGTAATTAGGGATATGGACAACCAACGATAAAACCACCAACCATCAAAACACAACCGCACGCAACGAAAACCACAGCCGTAGTGCTGCAAAACACGCATAAGGTTCGATGACGATTGGCACTCAGTCCAAGTGTTGCAAAGCAACCATCAACAGCTGATTATAAAACAGCTGTTTGGTATTTTTGGTATTTGTGACCAAGTGCTGTAAAACATATGTATGTAGTGTGTTTAACAACACACGTGGGGAACAAATGTCACGCTGACAAGAGAACAAAGTTAGAAAAAGTTAGAAACATAAGCAGAGCACGGGAATCGCATTCGTTTCCCATTTGTGTTGTGAGCTTCAAATAATTTGGCAGCTGATTGGCCGTAAATTAGTAACCTACCTTTGCAAGGCACGCGAATAAATTCCAAAATGAGCGACGACTACTTAAGGAAACCATTTTCATTAGCGCCCGCACCAGCCGGTAAGCAATACACACACTCACACAAATTTCCCATACATGCATTACGCAATGTGACTTTCGGTTACATGAAATGTTTGTTGAATGAGAATTAATGTTGTATAAATTATTTTTGGCATTTGCTTGCAGTCGATGATCCACAGACATCAGCATCAGGAAACTACACACCGGCCACGAGCACATTCAGCAATACTCCGGTCTCGCCATACCTCAACTATGATTCACGTTTCCTGCGGCAAGCGCAACCTGAGTTCATATTCCCCGAGGGCGCCAACAAGCAGCGAGGACGATTCGAGTTGGCCTTCTCACAGATTGGCACATCTGTGATGATTGGTGGTGGCATTGGTGGCCTGGCGGGCGTTTACAATGGCTTTAAAGTTACTAATGCGCTAAATCAGACGGGGAAGCTGCGTCGCACTCAGTAAGTACTCGGCCAAAACAGAGGCTATAAACGGATGGCATCCACAGCTCGTCCACTTGATTCTGTCTGTCTGTGCGAAAGATGCAAGGGCAATTGTAGCCAGAAACATAAGATTAATATCCAGAGAGTATTATAGACACCTTTATTCTTAACAGAACGACGCGCTGAGTTTCTTAAAATACAGGGGTGGTCAAAAGTATTTACACAACACTTAAAGTTAAATCTACTCATAATTTGAACTTACTTCATGTTAATTTTGGTATCAATGGAAAGGTCATTTGTATTCCTTTTGAATGATACAAAACTTTCCTTAACCCATTGAGTACCCATTGAATATATCGAGTTTGTGTAAAACTCTATTTCTTAGACCTTTTTCCTCGGCCTCAATCAAAAAATGTTATGATGCAAAAAGTTTCTTCAAACAATTTAAATAGTGACTGCAAAAAAAAACTTTCAAAAATATCTGCTAGTATTTTTTAAAATGTTTTGAAAATCGCAAAAACGGTCTATTCCTTATTTTCATAAAAAAGTGCCCTTTTTGCCATTTTCAAAAAATTAGTACACTTGGCTCAAAAGATATTCACTTTAACTTATATTTTTTAAAATAAAAGTTACATAATCACCCTTTTTTGTAAAGTTTAAAATAAAAATCAAAATAAACTTATTTTTTATTTTATTTTTTAAATCAGAAATACAGTGGCGAGCAGTGGTGAGTGCATGTTCAGAACACTGACTTTCATGATTCATAAAAACAAAACCATACAAGGGAATCCAAATATTAGTGACAAAAAAAAAAAAATCTCTCCGCTAGTATTTTTTAAAATTTTTTGAAATGTTCAAGAAAAATCATCTTTCGCATGAAAATTAAAAAAAAGTGTATTTTGCCATTTTCAAAAAATTTAAAAAAATAATAGTGAAGAGATTTTTAAAATTTTTTGCAAAAATGTCACTTTTTCCTCATTTTTATGAAAAACTGATTTTTTTTTGAAAAATTCAAAAAATTTTAAAAATTACTAGCGAAGAGATTTTTGAAAATTTTTTTTTGCTGTCACTAATAGAATTGATTTTGTTGGCTTTTTGCATCAAAACTTTCTTTCCAAAAAATCTAGGTTAAAAAGTTGAAAAAGTAAGCTAACTTTTTTTTCATTTTCCTTTTTCATTTTTCTTTCAAAATCTAAGAACTTGTCTATATTATTAATGTTGCCTTACTCCTATTTGTTAAGAATGAAATGATAAAAATTTAGAAAAAAAAATATTTGGATTCCCTTGTATGGTTTTGTTTTTATGAATCATGAAAGTCAGTGTTCTGAACATGCACTCACCACTGCTCGCCACTGTAAGTGTTATTTCAAAAATTTTAAATTTTTTAAGATTATTCTTGGCTTTTTAAATAAAAATTAAGAATAATTTATATTTCGTAACTTTAAAATATAAATTTGAAAATAACTGTTAAACTTATACCAGATACGGTCCCTGATAAAAATATTTAAAGATGCACGTCTTAATTACAGGCTGATAAATCACGTCATGAAACAGGGCTCCGGTACGGCGAATACCTTGGGTACGTTGGCTGTGCTGTATTCGGCGTGTGGAGTGTTGCTGCAGTATGCTCGTGATCAGGATGATAATGTAAATACTGTTATAGCTGGCACGGCAACTGGTCTTCTATACAAATCAACAGGTAAGTAACAAGCGGAAGCTGTCACAAATTCGACATTCTGATTGATATTGAAATCCATTTTTTAGCTGGCCTGCGAAAATGTGCCCTGGGTGGCGCCATTGGTTTGGGCATCTCGTCGCTCTATTGCTTATACCTGCTGGCGCAAGAGAGCAACAACACAAACTCCTCAAGTCCTAAATTCCTGTAGGTGAGACGGCGGCCTAGTTTTAATAAAAAAAGAAAACATTTAAATCACTAGCTGCCCATCGTGTACGTGGCCAATGGCTGATATATCTCTACACATGCTGTGTAGCTGTCGTTTCGATGCGCTTAACCGTCAAATATATAGTTTTGTTTTATATTATAAATACATATATATTTAGATTAATCTGGACACTAAGAATTTCTTTTTAGTTAAACACGATGCACACCAAAATTCTTGTTGCTAAGTAAAGAATGAGAAAACAAGTTGTTTGCTTTATATGCAACTTGCCATCAAAATAAATACTTTATTGTAAAGAACGGTCAACTATTACACTGTACTACACCGTACTACATACTGTCATTTAATAATCGATGCCATCGGAATTGTCGCCCGTTAACGTCAACACCTTGACGACCTTATCCTCGTTCATTTCATTGTTGGTTGGTGCCTCACAGCTGGTGTCCTCCGTGGAGCACGTGTGACAATGGCAATTGATTGCCTCCATGTAGTTGTACTTGCGTATGTTATCATTGGCCTCCGGATGACAGTTTTTCAGTATGGCCACCGTTGGCTGTCGCTGCGCATGCACGCAAACCGGATGAAACGATCGTTTGTACGGAAATTTCCAGTCGGATATTTCGCTGGAATCACAACGGCCCCAACAACTCCAGACACTCACATTGTCCCAGCACTCGCGTCCCTGATAATCCGATTGGGTTACTCTATACGTGTACAAACGACGATGGCAGCCAAGTGGAGCAACTGTTGGACCACTGTAAACCGGCTGCAGATCCAACAACTGTGCGCTGACCACATGCAACAGCCACGAGATTATCAACAGCAAACGCAGCCTGGAAATTACAAATTAATCATAATTATCATATTAAATTTGAAATCTGTTTGCTTGAATACTAACGTCACTGCGCCCATTGCTATGGATAGATTTGTTATCTGTGTCCCTTCTGCTTTTAATAGATGCTGCATCCGTCGCAGTCGAATGCGTTGTGTTGACTACACTGGATTTTCCCTTTTATTTATAGTTGAGTCTGCTCCTTGACTTCTTGGCGTCTGCGCAAAGCTTCATGTTTAATTTTTCTTCAAGTAGATTGTTGTCTTCATTGGGATTTGCATATTAAATGCGCGAGCAATTTGAATTCAAATTTATTAATAATCTTTTTAGGGCTCATTTAAGACAAGAGTCAAAAGGATAATAATAGAAAAATGTATTTATTTTGAAGTCAATTGCATTTTTATAGCGTACGTTGCGCAGAATTTACAATTTGAATTTAAAATTTATGCCAACGGATTTTGAATCCAGATAATTTTCCAGCATTTAATCTTAAAATACTTTTGATGATCTTAGTATAGTCTTAAAATATCTATGTGCAACATTGATTTAGTTCTAGAAGGGAAGTTGTATAGGAGAAATTTGTTGTTTTGTAATTTGTATCTAACAACATTGTTGCGCCTCAAACTATGCAATAATTAAAGATCTAAATGCAGAGAAATTAACAATTTGAATTTGGAATGTTTGCTAATGGAATTTGAATCCAGATAATTTCCGAACATTTGATTTTAAAATATTTTTGATTCTTAAGCTATATTGGCACGAAAATTCGATCTTTACGTACGACACTGATTTAGTTGTACTAGGGAAGTTTAGTTGTGTTGCCTAATTGGAATCTAGCAGTATTGTTGCTATGCAATAATCGAAGAACTAAAATGGGAGATACATATTTATTTTGACGATATAAAATTCAGTTAATACTATGAATATTCTGCATTTTTTATTGTGTATGATGTAAAGAACTAACAATTTGAATTGGACATTTTCTCACAATTTCTTAAAATACTTTTGGTTCTCAACCTATGCTACAATTATTTGCAAACATCAATGTATGGGATGAAATTTTGGCTAGAGGAAATTTGTTATTTGGTAATTTGTATCTAGCAACATTGTTGCGCCTCACAGTAGGCAATAATTGAAGATCTCAAATGCAGATAATTTTGTAACATTTGATCTTAAAATAATTTTGTTTCTCAAGCCTAGTACCGACGTCAGAAAAAAGGCCTAGCGTAAGGTCAAACTCCATATAAAAAAAACGCTGGCGTAAGGTGAATAAGAAGAAGACGACATTTATCTCCGCTTGTCGGTCCGCACGTCAACTAAACTGAAACTAAAAACGGAGTTGCCAGATAAGGAACGGGCGTTATCCAGCACTGTTTGAAACAGCTGTCAAGCCCAGCGAAACATCGATTTGTTTAGAGTTTCGGTATCTATCTATCTCACTCTCTCACAATAAGTCAAAAGAAATGGCGGTGAAATTAACAAAAAACAGCAGATTGGATCTTTTCGAGACAGCAGACAAAATTCTGCTGATTAATGAGGTGGAGAAGAGGCCGATATTTGTATTTGTTCATTAATTTAAAGGGAGAATCCACATAAAAAGTTCTAAGGCGATGGGAGCACCAAATACCCGCTGTGCTTGCGTGCCATCGCATATTTCTCCTCTATTAATATTAATATACATTTTTCATTGCCTATTCTCTCCTCTTTTTTGCAAATCAGTTCTGCATGTTCATATTTAAAATAAACCGCTGCTGACGCATAGAGTTACCATTCCATTTTATGTTATTTTTCCGTGCTGCATTGGCAACTCTGGCTTTACGCTCGTCGACAGCTAAATATTGTGCATTTTCCGCCGCTAAAAATTTATCTCACGTCGGTACTAGGCTTCAAGCTATATTTGCACAAAAAACGATCTTTATAAAGTCTCAATATGATTATGCACAACACTGAATTAATTTAACTAGGGAAATTAGCATAGAGGAAATTTCTGTTGTCTAATTGGAATCTAGCAACATTGTTGCTACTCAAGCTATGCAATTATCGAAGATCTAAAATGGGAGAAAGTGTGCAATAATTGACGATTAAAAAGTTAATAATATAAAATTCAGTTAATACTATGAATATTCTGCATTTTTTATTGTGTATGATGCAAAGAATTTAGTTATACTATTGAAATTTGGATAACGGAATTTAGCTTTTGAGCATTGACCAAAAGTAAATTGATGTGGCAACGCTGTGCGTTGCGCATGGAGAAGCTATTGCAAAAATTTAAACATATGCCAAGAGAATTTGTGTGCGTTATCGAAAAGGAAAAAATAAAAAAAAACGGTTTCTATGGACGTGGGGGCCATGCTAATTGATTTCTGCGCCAGAATACCTTTGGCCCACGCTTACGCTTCCTCTTACTTGTGAATGAATGTGAATGTCGCCAATTGGATTATTGGATTATTGATGGACGTGGTCGGTCAGGGGGGTGGGAGTCAATTCCGGGAGGGATTAGTACGTCTTTTAGGAGCGACGACGGATCTCATGATGCGAACCATAGCGCTGATTACGCAGCTGCACCCGAAAGCGCCGATTATTGTTGTTGTTGTTGTCGAGAGCGCGATCGTCAATCAAACGATTGACATGGACGGCCGCATCGGCCGCAGCTGCCGCAGGAGGTATGCCAGGTGCTGGGAGTGGTAGTGCCACCTGCTGCGGTAACTGCGGTAACAGCTCCTCCTCCTCGCCATCACCATCCACATCCGCATCCGCATCCACATCCTCATTGGGACTCTCGTCATCATCCAGATCATCCAGAGCCGTATCATTGTTATTGTTACTGTTATTGTCAATCATAGACTGGGATCGATTCGTGCTGCCCACATCCTCGCGTGCCATTGCCGTTGCCATCAATCGCTGGCGTCGCTCCTCCATCAAACGATCCCGTTCCTTGTGTATGTAATCCCGTTTATTGGGCAACCCGGCCACATTATTGGCCGACAGAGCGGAGCGTACAATATTCATGTCCGTGGCCTCCATCCATTCATCCGTTTCGGCCACATAGCATTCGGTGTGGGAGATGGTGGAGACGCCATTGAAGCCGCCAATGGCAAAGATCATGTCATCGATGATCTCGAGACCGAAATTGCTGCGCGAATGATTCATTTGGCGTATAAAGTGCCAGGATTGGGTCTCCGGATCGAAGCGTTCGCCCGTCGACAATCTGGACGTGCCATTGAAGCCGCCAATGACATAGAGCTGATCCCGAAAGGCCACACAGCTGACGCCCGAGCGACGATGATTCATATTGGGTATGCGTGTCCAGAGATTCGTCAACGGATCATAGTACTCGGCGCTGTCCAGACACTCCTGGCCATTGAAGCCGCCCGTCGCATAGATGCGACCATGGAGCGTACAGGCGCTGGCATCCGATCTCTGCATGTTCATGGGCGGTATAATCGACCATTGGTTCGTCTTGGGATTGTAGCGTTCCACGGTGTTCAGCCGATTGTGTCCGTCGTAGCCGCCAATGGCATAGATCATGCCATTCAGCTCCGCCACGCTGACGTAGCAGCGACGACAGTGCATGGGCGCAATCTCGTTCCACTTCTTCTTGACGGCATCGAAGACGCGACAGGTGTTGAAGTACTCGACGCCATCGTAGCCGCCGATCGAGAAGATCTTGAAGCCAATGACGGCGGTGCCATGATATGCCCTCGGTCCGGCCGGATCCTCGGCATTGATGTTCACCCAACGGTCGGCGCGCGTGTCATAGGTCTCGATGCAGCCCTTGGAGGTGCCGCCACTCCAGCCGCCAATCGCAAAGATCACCTCGTGCGGCAGTCGGGGCATCGCCAGCGGCGGTGTGGTGAGCTTGGGTTGAAAGGGCAGATCAAAGGGCACGTATAAGTTGCTGCTGCAAATGCAAATGATGATGAGGATTAGTTAACGATTACCTCTTCGGCTTGTGGGTTAAGAAAGTCCAGGTCATACATGAATTTAAAGGTGTCGACTATCAACGGTTTCGCTGCCTCGCATTGAATGACATAGGGATGCTCCTTGACCTCCTCCATGAAGCACTGCAAAAACATGGGGAAACATGTAAGAACGCTACAACAGAGTGTGCTCGACTGTGAGAGACCCGGTTAGCCAGATTTAGAACATTAATATTCGAAAGTTCAAGTTTAAAAATCTTCATTTTAATATTATATTTTTAAGCATGTAGTCAGGATGTAATTACTATTATTTTTTATTTGCTGTGAACAAAATGAAATGTGGGAAACACTTAAGCACGCTATAGTAGAGTGTGCTCGACTGTGAGAGACTGTGTACCCGGACAAAAAACAATAGCGTTCTAAAAAGTATTAAAAATCTTGATTTAAGCATTAGTTTCAGGGACCGAAACTGTTAATAGGCTTAAAATAAAAATTGCAAATTAACAGTTATTTTCAAATTTGTATTTTAAAGTTACGTAATAACAATTATTATTAATTTGTATTTAAAAAGTAAAAAATAATCATAAAAACCCATTTTAAATTAATATTTTTGAAATAACACATTTCTGATTTTAAAAAAAAAATATACTGGAAATCATAAAAATAGTCAAAAAATAGTATCACTAACTTTTATTTATTGATTTTTTTAGTGAAAGTTACGGAATAAGTCTTATTTGTAACTTTTAAAATAAAAATCAAAAATAGCCCTTATTTTTTATTTTTATTGAAAAAATCAGAAATAAATGTTATTTCACATTAAATATTGAAAGAATCAGAAATAAATGGTTATTCACATTAAATATTGAATTTTCATAATTATTTTTGACTATTTAAATAAAAATTAAAAATAAGAATTAAATTTGATTTATATTTTATAAATTTTATATAGAAGTTGTTGGCTGATATCGATAGTTCCGAATGAAATGGGAATTTTGGTGTATACCATTTTACTGCAGCATATTTCCTTCACATTGATTTTTCTAGTTGAAATTAGCATTCATAGCTATTATTTGCGGTCCCTGATTAGTTATAATTTTTTTATATAGTCAGGATGTAGTTGTTAAATTATAACTATATCGGAGCCCCGATAATCAAAATATGAGCTGAGAACGAAATAAAAAGACGTACTAATTAATTAAAAAAGAGTTTTTAAGAAATTTCGATATTGATTTGTTCCAGGAATCATAGTTTTTTCATGTATAGAAGTACTGTTGCCAAATTTAGTGGCTCTAGTTCTTATAGTCCCAGACTTGGGTGTTTATAAGAACATACAGACGGATATGGCTATAATGAATCGACTGTTGAAGCTGATCAAGAGTATATGAAACTCCGTATATTGACAAATACTTTTCAGCCCTTTATCCCATTAGATCACTGGGCTAATTATATTCAATGATTTCTGAGAAAAGAAATTATAGTATATTGAGGGATTTGTCACCTTGGGGGTCATCAGACCAAGGCGCACGCCCGTCATCAGATGCGCCACATGCTGTTTGCGATTCTCAGGATCACGGTCAATCCATTTGACGCACAATTTCCAAACGTAATCCTCTTCACGTGTGTTCAACTCATCATCGCTAATAATGCTGAAGAAGTCCTTGATATTCAAGTCCAGTATGTCCGTATTACGGGCAGCCACATCTGTGAAGTACCTGAGCGTATAATTGCGCGCCTTAATATACAAATCCTCGAGAAACCGAAAGCTTAAAAAAAAGGGAATCAAATAAGTCAATCAATTAAAATCGGATTAAATGTCAATTGGCAATAGATTATGATGCATACCGCGCAAAACCCATGATGCTGACACAGTTCTCCGGGCTGAGGGTGCGACTGAGAAAGTCCTTGCACTGTTTAACCAGCCCCACCATGCCCACATAGTCCGCGCAGATGAGCAGCTCGTGCACGTTGTCGTCCCCGATGTTGGTCTTCCGCAGGTAAGCATACTGTATCACCGAGTTCATGATGGACGCACCGATGCCCGGTATGTGGACAATGCGACTCTCCTCACTTCCCGCTCCTGCACGGCTATTGAATCCCGTAAACTGTGCGCTGCCACAAACGGAAAAGGACGAGTCAGTCAGAACGGTAATCACGGCCGGTTCACCGTCCACCAGATACCCATTAAAAAACAAAAACAAGCGGGAAAGGCTATAGTCGAGTTCCCGACTTTAGGATACCCGTTACTGATTTAAATACATTTTAAATATTTTTTATTGCATGCTTTTAGGCACTTACACTGCTTTAAAACTTTAATCAGCCATTACCACCTTTCTATTGGTCCGATCTTGTTACGATTTAGAAGGATGATGATAATAATAGTAGTTAACTTTAACTTGTAAACAAATTCTAATATCTTGAAAACTGTGCGTGTGGTGGCTTTTCGCGTTTTAAGGAGGCGGAAAGAGGCGTAGCAAAAATTTGAAACAAACTTGACCTGCGTGGGGCTTATACATAGAAGTCTGAGTGCCAAATTTAGTTGCTCCAGCTCTTATAGTCTCTGAGATCTAGGCGCTCACACAGACGGACGGACAGACGGACATGGCTATATCGACTCGGCTGTTGATGCCGATCAAGAATGTATACACTTTATAGGGTCGGAGATGCTTCATTCCCCCTGTTACATGCATTGCAACGAATACAATATCCCCTTTTACTTATTTTTTAAGTAACGGGTATAAAAATGTTTTTAAATCGATTACGTAACGGTTACCATTTTTTTGTGTCTTAGTTTCAAAATACTGGTATCATTTCGGTACACAACAATAATTATTTAAAATGTTAAAAGCATGTAAAATTTGAAAACAAATATTCAAAAAATTTGATCTTTTAATTGAGTTCAATATACATAAGACAACGAAAAATCAAAATAACTTCTGAAAACCAGGATTACAACTTAATAACATAACTAAATTTTATGCCTGACCGAATCGAAATGAACCGTTAAAATAAATTCAGTTTTTCGGCATCGGTAAAATATAACATTTTTATCGGTTACGGTTGCAGTTACGGCTTCCAATTTCAATCGGTTAATACCAGTTAACGGTTACGGTTATGGTTTCGGTTAATCCCGGCTTTTGTTCAATTTTTCTGCAATTCTTTGTAATTCTTTAATGCCCGTGAGCAATTTTAGAAGTCAGTGTGCCAAATTTCATTGCACTAGTCTTATAGCACAAGAGTTGGTCGCTTTGTTTGTAATACAGTGGCACTAAGTGTAGATTTTAAACTATTTTGAAATGCATATGATTTATGAAAGCATGTCTGCCAAATTTGGTTGCTCTAGCTCTTATATTTAAAGATCAAACAGATGTTTGAACGTTACTCTTTAAGTTACGGGTATAGTAAAAGGGACATTCCCGTTTTGAGTATTGAAACTAGCCGAGGTGACTCACCGAAAGTACGAGCTGCAGGAGCACATGATGGCACGGTGCACATTGAAGGACTGCTCCCCGACCGAGATCTGTGCATCGCACAGGAGATTCGCTTCCCGCAGTTCGTTGAGCACGTTGAGCGCATGATCACTGACAATGGGCGACAGGGACTTGGCGGATGGCTTCTGTGCGGGATTGGGATTGTTATCTAGTTCGTCACCCTGATAATTACTATCCATGTCCATGTCCACGTCCATCATCTCCAAAGGCGCCAGCTCCAATTGACCCTCATTCATGCCATGCAGATGATTACCGTTTTGTCGATTCATGTCGTAAGCGAGCCAGCGATTTTATCTCGGTAAGGTCTCAAATCCTGGTCCTTGTCTACAATTCACAGATCACAGGCAGGCGACGACAGCAGAAAGAGAGAGTGACATACAAAAAAAGAGAGATAGAAAAGTCATTATTTCGAATATAAAATTTAAGAGATCGAATTAATTAATTAATTGCCTACCAAGGGAAACGCGTTTTGTTGATATTTTATATTTTTGTGGGCTGTTTTTAAGGAGAAATCTCTCCGTATTTAACAATAGGAACAGAAATAATGTTCAATAATTAATCAACAACAACGAGACAGTTCTCGTAACGCACAAAATGGGACTACTAAGTGAAAAAAAAATCTCAAAACTAAACGCACTCTAATCTGCTTGACTTCGAAACCAATTTCATTTTCAGATCTTACCTTTTTTCAATATCATCGAGTCCCTTTCCAACAATTAGTTGCTATCCAAATCTTTGCTCCTTTTTTTGGCAGAAGAGTTCAAAATCGTCCGAACAGACGTCTAAGGTACAGTTCAAAAGCATTTAGAATGCTTTGGCTTTATGTACGAGACATTAACTAGCTAGACATCTCAGGCAAAGCTTGGCATAATCTAGAGAGTTTTATATATGGGCTAGTCCGAAAATTTTCAAACCAAGAACGAAAACTTAAAATAGCTAAAAAATATAGGAACAAATAATGAGTTTTTTTTTTGCTATATCAAATATGCAAATATTTATCATTTGTCAAAACTGACAATTTTTACTATATGTAAAATTGTAAAACATTATAGCAATATAAAACATTATGAAGTTTTATAATATAGCTGATCTAAACTTTTTTCTACATTAAAACTACTATAAAGATACATATTTTATATCCATATGGGCTAATCCGAACCTTTTCAAACCAAAGGCAAACATTTAAAATTGTCAAAAAACTTAATGTTTTTTTTAATACAAGTTATTTTTATGGAATAATTTAATACGTTTTTAAGCCTTAAAATATAAAAACAAAATGGCTTAGGGTGGTTTGCTTGTTTATTCCCGAGCCTAGCCAAATAATTAAATTTTTGCTATTTGCTTTTATTAATTCTTGTAAAAAAAAGAGTATTTTCAATGGCTAAAAAAGTGGGCAACACTGTCGTCTGAGTGTTTTTCGCTTGACAAATCTTGAACTTGGTTTTATTGTCTTCGTTTAAGATAAAAACCATATTGAATAGACATATACATATGTAATATATATTAATAATTTGAAGTAAAAATATAGGTAAAAAGTATAACGTCCGCAACAGACAAATATTATAATTTGTATTTAACGAGAATTCGTGTCATCCGTAATCCATTTATTTGTATTTGAATATTTTTTGTTTACTATGCAAAATTCGCGAAAAAAATGGCAAAATGCACGTTAACCTCAAATCGACTTTTATTTTTTGTAACGTCTGCAACGAAACTTTCAGCAAAATCTTTTTCAAAATCACTAAGGCTTTTATCTTAAAATAGGTTGAAAATGACTACCAAAGATCTGCATTTTCCAGAAATTTTCATTGAAATTTGCCGAACTGAACAGTAGCTGTGTGTGTTATTAATAATTTATTTTATTATAGATTTTTTTAGATTTTTGTTAAGTTTAATTATGTATAAGAAACAATCTTAATAAATTCATAAAATTAGATAAATATTGTATAGGCAATCCTTTAATGTTTTTCAATTAAACTAATTTTTATATAAAGATTTTTTATTTTTACAAGTACATACATTTCAGTAGTTAAATCTAAATGCTAAAAAGAAAAAAAGGTATGATAAAATATAAAATATAAACCAATTATACTTTTTTTAAAATAAATATTAATTTCTTTATTTAAATAACTTTTTTTTAATATATTAACATTTTAGATACATTTTAATTTATTTGACAAGTATGTTCCAGCATACAAAGAAGTGAGTTTTAGGTATACACCTATTTACAAAAGCCTGTCTTATCGCTAAGAAAGGGCAGTAATGGGTTAAACTGGATGTAAAAATAGATTCGTATTTGTAATTCCATTCTTTATATTTAACATCTCACTTCTTGGGCCATATTTAAACGCGAATATGCAAACATTAAGAGTTGCGCATGAATATTTTAGGGATTCCAATCCCCTCATGCCATATTAATTGCAGTCCATTGCGTCTGCAGCTTCTAGTTGTCCTCCCGTTCTCTTTGCGCAGTCGTCAACTTTCGCCAGGATGGAATAAAATGGAGCGTCCGTTGTGACCTGGCCAACAGTTGAATTCGAAGTCTTGACGCGATGAAGTCGCTAGCGATATTGCCGTTCGTCCTGTGGCTGCTCTGCTGCTCCTTTCTGGCCAGCGAGAGCAGTTTGATGGGTGGCAAGGACACTTGGCTGCGTCCTGGCTGCCATAAGGTGGGAAATACGCGAAAGATCTCGATACCGAACTGTGTGGAGTTCACGATTACGACCAATGCCTGTCGCGGCTTCTGTGAATCGTATGCGGTGCCATCGGTGCCATCGGCCATATCGGGACTCTTTCGACCTCCAAAGCCGGTGGTGTCGGTGGGTCAGTGCTGCAATATGATGAAATCCGAGGAGGTGACCGAAGGGGAATCCCCATTTCCGTTTATCCAATTTAATCCCATTTCTATTGCAGATTCAGCGTCGTGTCCTGTGCATCGAGGGACTTCGCAATGTGACCTTTAAGAGCGCCCTCTCCTGCAGCTGCTATCACTGCAAAAAGGATTAGGAGAATTCAAAAATGTCAGATATATTAAAATTGTTTGCCTGAGCCACTTTAATAGTTAATCATTAAATAAATTAAAGTCTGTATATTAAAATCATATGTTATTTCTTGCCTTCGGTGCAATCGCAAGCATCCTGTGCTGCACTGCGTCCGCTTCCGGCGTCTGCTTCCAGCAAAAGTTGTCCCATTTCGGCCAGGGCCAGCTCGATGGCCTTGCCGTAGCGTATGGCGCAGATTTTGGGCTTCAACTTCCACGAGGTGATGGCAAAGATGACATCATTTTCGCGAGGATTATAGCAGCAGCCATAGCCCTCGGCGCTGAGTGGCCCACAGGCCATGAATCCATCGTGTGGCGACGCCAGCTGTGAGCTGAGCACTCGGAAATTGCTGGACTTGACATAGCCCGGGGAGCAAAAGAACTCGGGCAACGGCATCGCATGCTCCCGCGCCATTTGCCTCAGTCCAAACAGATGGCGGTCCACGGCATGTCCCTGCATGGCCAATCTCGCCTGCTCCTGATGCCCATCAACGGCGTGTTGTAGTGCCAACAAACGATCCTTCAACGAGGCCGATTCTGAGGTCATGGCGCGAACAAAGGCCAGGGACTCATCGGAGGTGGAACGTATGGCTTCAGTGCGTCCACGCTTGAAAATTCGCAGATGCGCCGACTCGTACTGAGCTGGCAGCTCCCGGTGCAGCCGATAGAATGCCAGCTGCAGGGCCATCTGGATGAAGCTATCCGGCGATAGACCCTGCGATTTGATCAGACACTTGCCGTAGCACGGAAACTTGAAGACCTCCAGCTTGAGTCGACTGCAGATCTTGCTGATGCTGCGTCTCGCTGCACCCAGCCAGAGATCTATGGATTCATCCAGCTCGGTGAAATACAGAGGATGCGGCTTATCAAATATCTCAACATGGCCGGAATCAATGCCGTACTCCGGATTGATGCTGATAAAAAGCAAGATTACTAATTAAACAAGATGGATAGATAAGTGGATGGAAATTTCTGTACCCTTGCAGAGTAATGTATACAAATTTCGACAGATTGTTTCTATGGCAGTTATATATAGTCGTCTGATCTAAGGAAAATTTGGTCAGGAATTGTTAAGATGTTACTAAATACACAATTTGGAAGAGCTGTTAAGATATGGCAAGAAATTACAACTACACTCGACGGATAAAGTATTTTGACATCTTACTTTATGTTAAGTTTGGCATCAATTGAAGGGACATTTAAATTCCGTTTGAATGATACAAAACTTTCCTTAACCCATTAAGTACCCATTAATAATTTTGAATCTTTGTAATAGTCTATTGTTTTGACTTTTTTACTCGGTCGAAAATCCTAAAAATGACCATTTTAACCCATTTTTCCTCATTTTCATGCAAAAAGTGCCTTTTTTTCAGTTTTCAAAAAATTCTAAAAAATACTAGCAAAAATATTTTTGAAAATTTTTTTTTGCAGTTACTCTTAGAATTGTTTCCAGAATTTTTTTGCATCCCAACATTTTTTGGAAAAAATCGAGGAAAAAAGTTGAAAAAGTAGACCTTTTTTAAAATTCGAATATTTTAATGGGTACTTAATGGGTTAAGGAAATTTTTGCATCATTTGAACGAAAATTAAATGACCTTTCCAAATATATATAATAAGCTATTATTTTCTTATTTAAAGTCGAAATATTACATTTTTAAGGCTTTGCAAACAATTACTTGACTGAGAAACTGTATATAATATGTACATATGTAAGTTCTTGATGAGAAAAGAATTTATATAACTAAAGTAATTAATGTATATAAATTATTTTCTCATCAAGAATTTATATATATCAATTACTATATAAATTCTTTAAGAGAAAATAACTTATATATTTTACGGCATCAAGTACAGCTCCTAGCAAAATTCAAATTTCCTCTGCAAGGGTTTTAAAATCTAGCATTGTTCAAAAAGATTATGCATAACTTACATATTCGTCTGCACATAGTCCATGATTGTCGCAGCTGGCTGAGGATCGGCAGGAGCATGTTCGCAACAGAAGCCCGCCATGCCGTTGGGATTGACAATGAGCTGCAGGGTCTTGTCCATCCAACGGTTGGCGCTGTTCGCATCGAGTCCACCGCCATGGAGGAGTTGACCCGCCAGCACCGAACGCTCCTGACCCTTGCGATGGACCGTCACAGACTCGTCCAGGGAGACGGTGAAGAGCGACTGTTCGATGCACTGCACCACATTGGCATTGTTCTCCTGGCGGCACAGGGACACATAGGCATCCGCCCAATTGTCCCGTGTGTCGTGGGTGAGCAGTCCAATCTCTGGACCCTTTGACTGATCACTTTGCACAATTTTTAGAAGTTCATTTCGCAGCTGATTGATGTTAAGTATACGCCCCTCAGCATTGTAAACGGGCAGCTTGTGGAACTGGGGGAATCACACGAATTGAGGCGATGGTTCAATTAAATATTTAAATATAATAATAGTAAATTATTAATTCATAATCACATGAATTAAGGCGATAGTTCAATTTAATATTTAAATAGAATAATTGAAAGATGCGTAAAGTAATAATTTATTTCTATTTAATTCAAACTTCAATTATTGCATTTAAGATTCAAGGCTGCAAAGCGGGTTCGAACCGCAGAAAACCGGTTTGATTTGGATTTTTGAGCTACCCGATCCGGATGATGATATTCTTAAAATTTTGATTAGTGTTCGACAAAATATAATTAAATTAATTTCATTATTTTCAGACTTTGAATAAACATCATAATATTTTATGATAAAATAAATATTCTAAATCAATATTTAATCATGCTATTTAAAAAAACCATTTTATAAAATTGCACTTTTGGAATAAATAATTAAAATTGGTTTTAAGATTCAAGGAAAAATTTCAGAAACTAAAATATTTTTTCAAATGCCATTGAACCAAGGTTCGAACGAAAATCCTAGGTTCAGGGGGTACATAAACCCGTTTCCGAACCAAATCTAAATCGAACCTAAGCCGACAGAACCTTATTTGTTGGTTTGCAGCCATGAATCAAATATTGAACTTATTTGAAATTCGAAATTATGGGAATAAAATCTTATCCGAAACTAAAATTACATTTACAATTAAAATTAAAATTAAAATTAACCGGTAAAAACCGATTGAAACTAAAACGCGTAACCGAAAAAAAATTTAATTTGGCCGAAACCTTAAAGTCGGAACTCTGTAAACTGAAAAAGCCGTTTAGTAACCGTTTCATTTATAAGGGTTAATTTCAGTTTGTCATACATAAAAATAAATATTTTATCATTTTTAATTTGTATTTTTGATTTTAATTTTTTATGTTTAATTTAGAATTTTTATTTGTGATATTCATGATCGAATTTTCAAAGCACTGAATAAGTGCAAATAAAATGAATTTGTTAAATGAAATATTGAAATTGTTACAATATAACTAAACTACATCAAACTGAAGAATATGTAAAATAAATAAATGTGTGAATGAAACATTAAGAAAGTAATGCCTATTAATTATTATTATTATAATATTAATATATATATATTTTTGCGAACAGTATTTTTTTTGTGATCCGAAACCATGCCTGTAATTTCAAAACCGAAACATACAAAAACCGGTTCATCGTTACGAAACCTTTATTCAAAGATTTTGCGTAACCGATAACCGAAAACCTAAATGCGAACATAACCGAAACCGTAACTGAAACCGAAATTCGTTTCGGTTTTTATCCCTGTTCGAAACTAAAGTAAAACTCACGTTATTTTTGTGTATAATAATCACATAGTCCGAATTGCATTGCTCGAGAACATCGCAGGATCGCTTGGGTTTGCGCACCGTGCCGAATACATGATGATACTGACTATTGTCCAGATCGCGTCCGTCCATTCTATAAACTGGAATTCGATCGTTCTCCAGCAGATTCTTGAACTCGCACATGCCGTAAATGACCTGAGCCGTAAAGTGAACAAAGTCGATGACATTGCGAAAGTCCTGCCTGGGGAATGCGATGCAGGGACTCGAGAAGACGGTGAGAGGACCACGATGTCGCAGATACTTGGCCGTTATCCAACGATCCGACAACCAGTTATTGTCCCGTTTTCCCGCCTCCTCCAGCAGCTTTTGCAGTTGGGCGCCCTGGTTGTTCAGAAACTCCAATGTTAGATGCTGTTCCTTAAGGTACGCTTTGTCCTGGAAGAACGGACGAATGCTGTGCAAATAGCGCTGGAGAGTCTCCTCAAGCGGCACCACCGGATATGACTGCAGATTCATAGGAACTTGCTGGGATGGCAGACTTTCAGCTTTGGTTTTAATGTTAACTGCCAGCGAGGAACTTTGGCATTGTGTCATATCAACGGACACTTCAGGGGAATTGGGAATCGTTGCTATATGTAAGGGATTTGTTGTTAAGCATGACGTTGGATTTGTTGTGGAATGAATGAATTCAGAACTGTTGCCTTCAGCCCCAAGAGGAGCAGGCAGACCCGCTGGCGCTGCAGGAGTTGCAGCTGGAGTCGGAGCTGGCATTGGCTCAAATTGTTCTGGCCAAGTCTTGAAATAATTGATAATTCTTTTCACGAAACGTTGCTCCTCCAGCCTGAGGCACTTTGCAAACAGATTTTTTATCATTTGACGATTCATTGGACTTGTTTTTTGTACTGTAGTTACGCACATTGCCTGGACACTGGAAGGATTCAGGATGGAATTCAATTCGAAGTTTGTGATTGGCAAAGCGCAACTCACCCTTCTTAAGATATGTTCGCCAACGAATACAGCACGCATTACGAAATTTAGTCAGAGATCCAAAAAAATAAAAATAAAGTGAAGAAATGAAAGAAAAGTATAGTTGAGAGACGAAATAAGTAAAGGAAACTAGATGCTCACATTTAGGCTGGAAGCCTCCAAAATGTTGGAGAATGTTGTGGTCCATGTTTCAGGCCTTAGATCGGGACTTTAAGAATACCTGAACCAAGGGTTTTCAATACAATTTTATGCAGGAAATAGTATTACACGTATGTGCTACATTGTACTGTGGCTCGTTTACCGAAAACTCGTGGCAAAAATCAATTTTCGAGTTGTTCCGTTTGAGAAAAATATTTATATTTTTGAATAAAGAAATGGTTGAAGTATTTTTTGCAGGAGGTTTTATGTTTTTAAAAAATTTTGTTGTAAGCTCTGCAGCTCGTCAAAGTTCAAGTATTTTTCCAAAAAATGCCAAGAGAGAAATTTTACGCTTTATTAAGGCAAATTTAGAGCAGTCCATCTTTGAATGAAGCTTAGTCTTTGCATTAAACTTATTTATTTTAATTAACTGGGTCCTTTTAAGAACTTAATACATGTTAAAAAGGTAAAAATTTAAAGCAGAAATTTTGTTTTTCCTATGCCTCAATTTTTTTGGGTTCTTTTTGAACTTTTTTTAATATGGTTCTGTACATATATGTATATATTTTTTAAATATACCATTGCCACAATTGGCCACCCGAAATTTATTTTGGTTTTAGTAAAGCAACATACGGTATATTATGTAGCAGCCCCTTGCCCCTATGCAGTAGCTATGACTATAAGGAAAAATCTGTAACTTTTGAAGTATAAGAGTTATCGGGTTGAAAATTGAAATATATAATATATTCCGAATACATCAAAAAAATTTTGAAAGAAAAATGAAAGCGGGCGTGGCACTGAAACGGGCCTAAGTTAACGGACAAATACGCTAAGATACTTAAGCGAGTGGAAAAAACTTTTTTTTTCAGTAATAATTTTTTTAAGAAATTAAAATTTTTTAAAACCTAAAAAAATATAAAAATAAAGTTAACTTTAAACATTTTTTTTATACATTTTTGATAAAATTATGAAAAGTAAAAATTACAAAATATTGTGTTTGAGTGTTAACTTACGCCCTTTTCAGTGCCACGATCACTGTCATTTATCTTTCAAACATTTCTTTGT
>JBAMBL010001162.1:0-16189 GCA_037043405.1 Drosophila subquinaria | reverse complement strand
GTAGTAAGCGTTGCGGAGCTGCATTTGGATGAAAGAATGGTATGCCAAACGAGAGAAATTCAGCCACACAAATCTCTTGAAAGAGCTCCAAGAAACATCGCCCATGGATTTGAAGAATTTTCTTCGGATGAATGGGGAAACCTATAAAGAATTATTGAGCCTAGTAGGTCCAAAGATTCAGAGACAGGACACACCCATGAGAGTGTCAATAACAGCAAATGAGAAGCTTTCAGCTACTTTGCGCTATTTAGCCACCGGGCAAAGCTTCGCCGATTTAAAATTCCTAACTGGAATTTCTCCCCAAAGTCTCGGCCGAATTATAGTGGAAACATGTGAATCCATTATTCAAGTACTCAAGCCCTTCATTAAAGTAAGAAAAAGAGTTATTAATATTTTAATATTTATTTAAGAAAATTCAGAGTCGCTGAAAGGTTCAGCGAACGAACGGTGTGGCATGGTTACATGCTCTGTAACAACAACTGGTGGATTCCCACTCACTGAAGGGTAGGAAGCAGTGCTTGATTCCGCAAATATGGGTGTGCTGGTCCGATACACTCGTTGCACAGGAGTTGCCCGCACAGCTGGCTGGTAATCCGGAACACTGTTATAAGTCAGCATCCCCAATTGGCCTTGAATTAGCAGTTGCTCTATACCTTTTTTTGTGTAAATTTTCTGCTCCACGGATAGTTGTCGGAACGTAGCAGCCCATGATTCTCCGTATATGTCAGCATTGTCTCCTGTTTTCTTATTTGCATTGTCCAAATGCTCCACTGCTTTTTGCAGGAACTCACTGCTGTCATCATTTTTACGCTTCTTGCTTTTGATCTGAAAATTAAACACTTTTTTAATGAGATATTTATTATTCCAGATGCCCACACATGAAGAAGAATGGGAAGAAATCGCATTGGACTTTGCAGTATATTTTCAAGGCTCCCAAAGTTCGGTCAACATAGCTGACGAAGTTTCACAGTCTGAGCTGCGTTTGGACGATCTGGAGCCAGCAAAAGGCAATTCGACGGAAAATGCTAAAGCTATTCGGGATACATTTTGTGAATACTTTAATACATGTGGAGCAGTCCCTTGGCAAAATGATAGTTTTTAACTGATTCTGTACTTTTTTATGTGTACATCATAAATAAATAACTTTATGTACATATATATTACCGTCTCTGTTTCTAGTACTATATTTGAGGCATCATCGAATGTGTTTAGGCCGTCAATAAATGATTCTTGTTCATGCAAAAAACTTAAGTTTTCAAAATACCAAATGCTTGGCCTGTATATATCGTCAGCGCCAGCTCCAGACTTTTCGCTTCTTTTGATTTTTGGTGATGAAAATAATAGCATAATAATTAAATAAACAACAAGAATTAGAGAAAAATAAAAAGTTCATTTTACCTAATTCGCGCCTGTAGGAAGCGCGGAGAGAATTTACTTTTTTTTTACCGTCTCAATTGTAGCGCTTTCATCGATTTCCTTATATTTTGTTAAGAGTTTTTCCCACGATTTGTTTCTGATGTTTTTGTTTTTATAGTCGTCGCATTTATTTTGCCACAATGCAGGTTGACTTTGCAAAGCTTCAATAAATTCTTCCAGAAATTTCTTCTCCATTTTTGCACGTCAGCTCCTTCAAATATTTTTTAGAAATGATGATTGTACAAACCCTTGAATCCATTGTCAAACACGTTTGAACGAACACAGGCAAGATAGAAACATTTAAATTTTTCACAAACAAGACCAACGAACACAAATTTGGTTTCGAACATGGATATCCACATGCGAACTTTTGTCCAACACAAGACGTTCGACAAAAAAATTCTACTGTGGATACCCAGCTTAAGAAAACCGATAACTTTCAAGATTTCGAGGAGTCACTTTAATTTCAACGGCGTTGCCTTAAATTTCATCAAAGCGTTCACCAGAAGCCCATCAAAAATTTTTTGATTTGTGATACATGATTACTGATTGATTAGTTCTGGTGAACACGGCCAATGTAAGCACTTTGTGTCATCAGTTGAAGACACAATCAGCGCGTTGACAACACAAAATGCAGTTGAGCTCATGTTCATTCTTTTGCTTTGTGTTGACAAACTTTATGTACAGATAAGAAGATTATTAGAAATGCCTTCAGACGAGGATTTATCACCGACACTTTTTTTACCGTCGGTGAATGTTGCCATTCACACTATTCGCATCGGTGTTCACACCAAAATCCCATAGGTTTTTTTTCTCAACGAAACTGGTCACACTTAACTTAATTGCATGCGACAACAAATATTAGTGGGATTCCGGTAAACGTTTTTGATTTGCTTTTGATTTGATTTTGATTTTTCAGTCAGCTGTTCACAGCTGCTCCATACAAAATTTTCAGTGTGCCCAGAGCAAATCAGGGAAATGTGGTCTTACTAATTGATTTCGAAAAATCAGCTCTGAAACTGATTATTTTTTCATTTTTATTTGGTTTCAAACAGCTGTGTGACAGTTGGTGTTTGTTTAAATTGTAAATCTGTGAATATTCAATAAAAACATATTCGATGGGCAAACTTTCGTTTAATAATAATAATAAATTTCCTTTTCTGGCATTTTGTGCAATTACGCCCTTTTTTTGTAGTTGTCAATCAGTTGTTCGCCCAGGCTGTCAGCTGTTCACGAAATCAAAAAATAATCAGTGTGCAAAAAGGGTCGTTCCGTCAACTGATTTATATTTGGTTAAAAATAATCAAAAGCAAATAAAAAACGTTTACTGGAATCCCACTAATATTTCAATACTGTAATAGCCTTTCCTCACTAATGTACATTTTATAAAAAAATATCGGAGCTATCGATAAGTATGCAACTGTCTGTCCTCATAGCATAGCATTTGCATTTAGCATTTACAAAACATTTGTGATTTGTTTACAAATTCGTTTGACAACTGAAATTAAAAATTCGAGAAAACAAATGGAAGGATTTTAAGAAAACTTCGCTGCTTAGGACATAATATCTGACGGTCAGGAGATCATCTAACTTTTCCCGACTGGAAAACCATTCGGAAAACCCATTGCAAAGGGAACCCAAAGTGAAAACACAATTTCCACGATCTTTCATTAAACAAGGGGTTGCCGTAGCTCTCTATGGGTTGGGATCGTCTGTGGAATAACGAAAATTGGAGACAACGTACTTATACTCGTAGTATGGTATCAGCGCAACTAGAGCAAGATTCAGGAATTCTTAGATTCTGATAATTCATTATTAGTAAAAACAACTCGTAGCGCCCTTATCAGATACGTCTTGTACAATGCAACGGATTCTAATAAATATTAGAATTTTTACCAATAAGCACTACTTTTTTATTTATTCTTTTTTAATGAACTATCATGAGAAACTGTAACGGTTTAATAATAATTGTTGCGATCGCCAATGTGTAATGTTGACTCATGTAGTCATAAGGGTCGGTTTTTGATTTCTTTTGCTGTTAACTGCAGCATTTTTTTATAACTACATTCTTCATTAATTTAAAATAAAGTTCAGTTTTTTACAGTTTGAAATTTTGCGCCAAAATTTGAAAAATCTAGTGAGTAGTACATTCTCAAATTAAAAAAAAAACTTCAAATATCGATTGAACTCCGATGAATATCGCATTGATTTTAAAAAATGTAGTTACATTTCTCAGAAATGTACTATTCTCCCACCACTAGATCCCATATGAAATGTATAGGAAAAAAGTACCATTTGCTCCAAAAATGCTAAAATGCTGAAATGTAGATTCAGTGAGGAAACGCTATAAAGCAATAATAATGGATTCGGAAGATATTATTGAAGCTATTTCGGTTGTGACTGCTGTTTTTCAAACAGTGAGTGCATTATCAGCAGCGGAAAAAAATTAAAAAGAAAAAGAAAACTCCGCGCACTGCATGGAGTCGATTCTGTCTGAAGCGATGCGACCAAGGAAAGGATGTTGCAGAGCTCGTGTTGAAGGAGCTGCAGTATGAGAATGTGGAAACTTTCTATAATTTTAATAGAATGTATCCAAGGACTTATCATCAAAGGATGTTGCAGAGCTCGTGTTGAAGGAGCTGCAGTATGAGGATGTGGAAACTTTCTATAATTTTAAAAGAATGTATCCAAGGACTTATCATCACCTTTTGGGCTTACTGCGTAGCAAAATTGAGAAGCAGGATACTGTTATGAGACAAGCAATCCCTGCGGAAACATGACTACTGATGACTCTGCGATTCTTGGCAACTGGCGATTCGTTTAGAAGTCTGTCTTGTGCGTTTCGGGTTTCTTGCCCTGCGATCACATCAATTATTCATGAGGTGGTTAATGCGATTATAAGCTCACTTGCAGAAAACTACATGAAGGTAAGAGTGAATCAAGATATAAGTTGTGTTACACATTTATTTACAAGTAATTCTTAGATGCCGAAGACTATGGATGATTGGTTGCGAATCGCAAAGGAATTTAACGACTTGTGGAATTTCCCACATTGCCTGGGTGCTTTAGGTAACGGTTTTGAAAATATTATCTAGACAGTGTGTATTAATATTAGATGGCTTTCAGATGGAAAACTCATTGCGTTTCGCGCCAAAGAAGCTGATGGCTCCCTTTACTTCAACTATAAAGGATTCAACAGCATTGTTCTGCTTGCTCTCGTCGATGCCAACTATAATTTTTTATACGTTGATATTGGCTGCAACGGGAGAGCAAATGATGCATCTGCTCTTTGCAAGGCAATGGAGCAGAAGCAACTCAACATTCCGCAGGACAAGGAGTTGGAAGAAAACGGCGAAAAGATGCCGTACGTCATTGTGGCAGACGAAGCCTTCAAGCTGCAAAAGTGGCTAATGAAACCTCACAGACAACGCACGACGCAGGAGAACAACATTTTTAACTATCGCTTGAGCAGGGAACGGCGTGCAGTTGAAAATGCTTTCGGAATTCTTTCCAACCGATTTCGGTTGTTTGAAACGACCATTAACTTGAGCGCCGAAAAAGTGGAAAAGTGTACATATGCGGCTTGCATCCTCCACAATTATTTAAAAACGCTAGAGAGGTGCTACATGGAGGGAACTGATAAGGAAGACACAACTGAAGTTTTATTTACACCAGGAGAGTGGCGATCCATTCAGCCTTTAACAGGCCTTGGTTCGGTAGGAAATAGATGTGCGGACCAGCCGTTAATCGTCCGAGAACAATTTACCCACTATTTAAATACTACGGGAGCTGTCTCCTGGCAGTTAGATGCCATAAAAAAGTTTAACTTTTAAACCCAAATAAAATACTACTTTTAAAATTACAAAAATTTATTTTTTTCTTTATATTCATTCATTATTTCTTCCATAGTAACATTATTATCTTAATAAGTTTAACAACAAAATAAGCTTCATAAAAATTTTGCAATATTTTCACGCGCATTTCCAGGCGCTTTTTCGGATCTGTAATCCGCTCCATCTCCGATTTGACGAGCTCCCCAAATGCGTCCACATCTGGCTGTAACCTGCGCTTCGGCCTTATTGCACCCAACATATCGTTTGCCGTCTTTAAAATGCTTTCTGCCGATAGAGGAGGTTCTTCCACCTTATTTAAACAGCTGGCCGTTTCCAAGCTAACTTCCTCTTCAGTTGCATCGTGAGACTCCGATGTCATTGAGTCGTTTTGAATCTGTGGAAAATACTCACAAACGTTATATTTATGTATACAAAATCGCAAACTACACTTACATCAAAGTTGGATTTTCTTTGCTCCTTAATTTTCATATACGGCTTGAGAAACTGCAAGTTATCTATCCAAAAAGGCTTAACCTTTTCATCGGTCCCCATACCGCTTTTTGAGTTGCTGTTGGTCTCCTTTTTAAGATGCACCAGGTATTGGCTACGGAGTGTACCAAGCTTTGACTTGACATCAGCTACTTTAATGCCTTCCACTGCAGACTTCATTTGCTCAACAATCTGGCTCAATGATTCGGAGCGGCAGTGCTTGTTGTGATATAAGGGGCTCTTTGCGTCGTAGAGATTCGGATGCTGCTCATACACATCAATTAACATTTTAATTGAGTCCGGGCTCCATGTAATCTTCTAAAATATTGTAAAATGTTTTATTTTATTTAAAATATAATATTTCATGTAAGAAATTTGTATTTTACTTACATTTGCCGCCATCCTTCACAATATGATTACACTTTTTTTTTTGCAGAAAAGCACAAAAAAATACCAAAAAAGGGCGATGTTACCGTATTGATGTTATATGATATTTCAATATCGAAAGTAGACCTGCTTCGGTTGCGGGCGATAGATATCGATTAACGATATATTGATGTTTGTTGATTTGTGTGAAAATGAATGATTTTGAAATCATTTTTGATCTGAAATATGCCGATGGAGAGGACGAGGCAACTAGAACATCAGCATCAACATCAACATTAACAACAACATTAACAAAAACAGATAACAAAAACAAACGCGGCAGAAAAGCAGTTTCCATTTGGTCGGACGAGCAATGCTACCAATTGATCCACTTGGTAGAGGAAACACCGACTTTGTGGGACTTTTGCATTTCATGCAATCCATTCTAAGCGTGAACTCAAAATCGCGGACATCCAGTTACATGTGTGTATGTGAGTTAATTAATATTTTCATTTTGCGCTGGATAGCCGCAGGCTGCGTACTGCCAGCTTACCTCATCTTCTTGTGATATAAAATGTTGTTTGAAATTGTCTCTTATTTGGCTTGCGGTAATGCCAGTCCGTCCAGTATTCATTGACTGCATTTCCAAGAAGCCGTTCCCTGCTGCTCGCCATTTACCTGGTACAATTTCACCATTTATTTCGTTGTTAAAGTCACTTGAGCTTGTGTATACACTCTTGCGTTCCATTAAAAAATTGTGAAGTGCAGAGATGGCTAGAACAATCTTTGTGGCTTTTGTAGGTGAAGATCAATAGGTCTTCGAAGAATTCTGAATCGGGCTGCGCAAATTCCGAAAACATTTTCAATAATTCTGCGCGCGCGTGACAGACGATAGTTAAAGACCCTCTGGTTCATATCCTGCTGCCTAAATACAAACGGCTTCAAAAGATATGGCTTTAGCGGGAACGCATCATCAGCTACAACAACATAAGGCATTGGCTCGGTTCCATTTCGGAGTGGCTTCGGGTCAGGCAAGTTTTGATAATGTGCAACTAAAATTAAAATCATAAGAATACAACTAATGTATATTTGAAATGATATTTATATTTTCCGTTAGCCAAAGCCATTAAGACTATACTATTTGTCTTCTTAAAGTTGAAATATTGTGAGCCACTTTTTGCCGGTGCTTGTATTGTCACGTGCTTACCATCCAGAGCACCAATACAGTGTGGGAAATTCCAGCGATTCTCAAACACATTTGCTATTTTTTTCCATTCAGCAGCTGTCGTAGGCATCTAAAATAAACAAGAACTAATTAAACAGGCCTGTTTTCAATTCCGAAAACGAGTCGATTTGTCACAAACGAGATGATTGCGGTTCCGAATTCCGAAAATCGACAATAATTGTCGTTTTCAAAACGTGTGCTTTAGAATCACCGGTTTTAAATGTACATGCAATTTAAAGCATTAAAATAAATACCTAAAATTATAAACTGATAATTATAATAATGTTGTACATTTTTAGAAACATTTAGCATTACTACTTTAACTTTAAATAGTTGAAGTATTTTTTAAAAGAATTTTTTTATATGCATCTATAAAATATTGCATGAAAAACAAAACCGAGCATCAATGGCTAAACCGAGCTGTTCTGAATTCCACTTTCTTTTTTGTTATCGATACCAACCTTTGCAATCGAAAGCTGCTAGAGTTGCTTCAATTGAATAACTAAATTTGTTACGATCCGACTTGACTATCGCAACCAGATATCGATTTGCCGGCTAGCTATCGGCACTACTCAGGGATGAGTAAGACCTCGATACCCGGCGAGTCGGGTAACAAAGAAATTTATATTTTTAGAACTGGAATAAATACTCGGACTGGTTTCTCAACACCTATAACGGACAATCTGCTGGCAAGGATTCGGTGGACAGATGGCATTATCCACCACTACGATGCCCTCCCTACCTATAGTCGGCTTTCGATATTTATGCCGACTCCCTATTTCACACTTCACCCAACCTACCACATATCCATCTCAACCGAACAATTAAATCAACAAATCATTTCAATGAACGTTATAAATTTTAATCATTAATAATAATGAGTTTCCCTAACATATTTACATTTTTGTAATGATTTTACTTATCCGATAGTTTTCGTATTTAACACCTAACAAAATTAACTAACAACATTTTAAACAACTTTCTGGCAGCCCTGTTCAGTGGGCGCGAGAAAAGTAAACAAAAACTAATCAGCTGATGTGTGCAAAATATACTAGTGTAGTGAATTAGATGTTAATTAAATGTTTATAATATAAGTAATGTAAGTGCGTGTGTGTTACAAATAAATAAATAAGTTAAATGGCGAACTCTTGTGTTTTAATGGGCCTTGTTCCCTATCCAAAAAAATCTCTTATGGGGCAGTGGCAACAACATGGACAACAAATGACCAAACACGACTTGCAAAGTCTGGAGCGGCTGCGCCTGCGCCTATCAGAGGACTGATCCTTGCTTGAGGCTGTGATTGGCAATCCGTCGTGGCACTTGGCGTGCCGATGGCAATCAACAGCGCCCAGTCGCCGGCAGACTCACGCGTCTTGTGTAATGCTGCCTTTGAGTTGTGTGTGTGTGAGAGTGCGTAAATGGCTGTCGCGGCGAGTTGCTCCTCGTTGTGTTAATGTTTGTGTAGCTGCTGCAGCGTGTTGCTCCTCGTTGTGTGCATGTGTATGTAGCTGCCGAGGTGTGTTTTTTTTTTATATTTTTAATGAAGCATAGATAGAAACATAGTACATATAAGACAATATATAGATATAACAAGTAGTGGGTTAAAAGATAAACAATATAGATAAGAAAGAAACGAAAAGGGGCTTCTTCCGCTCCCGCGGGATTGGGCTGTGGAGTTCTACTTCACGGGGCGGCTGAAGACATGCAAAACTTCCTGGACCTAGTCGGCGACTCTGCTCCTCTCTCGGCGGCGCAGCTTCCTCATTATGGTTGCTGCCATCCGTCCCACGGCACTCCAGTTCTCCTGATTTTGCAACATATGGTCGACTATGTTGTCCGCGGTCAATTGGTGGCCGTCTGTCCTCATTCTTCTTCGTAATGAATTGAACAAAGGACACTCACAAAAGGCATGTTCGGCGTCATCCACCACTTCGCCTCGACAATGGTCGCAATATGGGCTGTCAGCGTGCTTAAAGCGGAAGAGATACGCTCTAAAGCAGCCATGCCCAGTCAGCAGCTGACAGATATAAAAATCGACTTGGCCATGGCGACGTTTGATCCAGGTTCGAATGTCTCCTATAAGGCGTCGTGTCCAGCTTCCATTGACGGAGTTTAGCCATCTTGCTTGCCACTGCAAAATTGTGCTTTCCCGTTGTGCTCTGTTGCCTGCTGTGCCGCTGGATCGTTCCTGTGCTAAGAGATCCAGTGGGATCATTCCAGCTACGACAAGTGCTGCCGCTTCGGAGACTGTGCGAAAAGCACAAGTCACTCTTAAAGCGCATCGCCTGTACACTGCCTTGCAGTCCCGGCTGTACGATGGCACACTCATGGCTGGAGCCCAGATTGTAGATCCATACAGCAGGATTGAGGTAACTACTCCTGCTATTAGCTTCCTGCTTTGCTGCCTCGGACCTCTGGTGTTTGCCAACATCCTGCTTATGGCGTTGGTGGCGTGGGATGCTTTGATGCTGGTGTACTGCAGATGGTCTTTGAATTTTAACCTGTGGTCAATCATTAATCCCAAGTATTTAATTGCTGGTTTGGTCACAATCGTTGTGGAACCTATGCGGATAGATGGGTTCTGCGGCTTTTTCCTACTGCTTATTAGGACGGCTTCAGTTTTATGTTCCGCGAGGCTGAGAGCGTGATTTGTTAGCCATGTGATGATGGCATCAACGGCGGCGCTGCAGCTGTCAGTCGCATCGGCTAGCAGGTTTTTGACTGTGATCAGCGCGATGTCATCGGCAAAACCAATGATTGTGCATCCCTCTGGTAAATCAATGCGTAGGACTCCATCATACATGATGTTCCACAGCAATGGGCCAAGAACAGAGCCTTGTGGAACTCCTCCCGATATCTGGTAGTGCTTTCTGCCGTTTTCTGTCTCATACAGAAGAGTGCGATCCTCAAAATAGCTTTGGATCAGCTGGATGAGGTATTTCGAGACTCCCAAACTACATAGAACCTGCAAGATTATGTCCCACTTGGCCGAGTTGAAGGCATTTTTAACGTCTAGCGTGCAGACAAGGCAATGTTGTTTTTGTGCTCGTGTTCCTTCAATAGCACGGCTTGCAATGCCTACGAGCTCGCCGATAGCATCAGTCGTGCTTCGATGCTTGCGGAAGCCGTATTGGTGGTCAGAAAGGCCACAGAGGTTTCCTACTTCACTCTCCAGGCGATTGCAAATTATCTTCTCCATGATCTTGCCTGTTGTGTCCAGCATGCAGAGTGGCCGGTATGAAGATGGGTCCTCAGATTTTTTCCCAGGCTTGGGTATAAGCACAAGCTTTTGCTTCTTCCATCTTAATGGTATTGTACGCTCCATGAGACACTTGTTAAACATGTTGACAAACACGTCAGTATGTGCGGCAATGATTGTCTTCAGCACAGCGTTTGGAATCCCATCAGGACCTGGAGCTTTTCATGGCTTGATTTTGGATGTTATTTCCAATACTTCGCTCGCAGTGGCTTGGACTACGTCATCTGCAGTGGCCGGTAGATGCAATAGAGCACTTAGTGGAGGTTGCTGGGGAAACAGGTGCCTCACAATGGATTCCAGTGTTGTTGCGCAGGTTGGCATTGGCTGCTTGTTGAGTTTGCCCATAACCAATCTGTAGGCTCCACCAAACGGTTCAGCATCAGCTGCGTCACAAAGCTCCTGAAAGCATCGTGACTTGCTTTCAATGATCTTCATTCGTAGTTTTTTGCGCTTGATTCGGAAGTCCACCAAGTTGCTCTCAAAAGATGGTCTGCCCCTAGATCTCTGCAGTCTTCGTTTAGCAGCACAGCAGTCAGCGCGAGCTTTAGCGATCTCTTCATTCCACCAAGGAACTGGTTTGCGCCTGCTTCCTCCACTAAACAATTTCGCCATTGATGCTTCGCACGCCATCCTGGTGCAGTCGGCAATTCCTTGCGCACAGCTGTTTGCATCACCCGTTGCCGAAATGGTCTGCACATTGGAAAGAAGTATTGTTCTATTCAATGTGTTTACTTTGTAACCCACATGGCGGGCAGGCTGCGTTCTTCTTGTTGTTATTCTGGAACGTAGATCCCTTATAACAGCGTTATGGTCACTGTTCGTATAGGTATCGGAGACGTGCCATTCGGCATCCCGGGCAAGTTCAGAGCTGGCAAAGGTTAGATCAATGATTGATTCACGGCCTGCCATGCTGAATGTGCTTTGCGATCCGTTGTTTAGCAGACAAACATTTAAAAGTGCAAATGTGTCCGCAAGAATTAGTCCTCTTTGGTTGTTTGTTTTGCTACCCCAATCTGTGCACCATGCATTGAAATCTCCAGCAATTAGGATGGGTGATTTTCCCTGTGCGTCTTCCACAACATCGTCCAGAGCAGCTTTGAACTCCTGTATTGGCACCCTGGGTGGTAAGTAGCAGCTGTAGATATAAATACCTTTTGCTTTGGCTCTCACGAACCATCGGTGCTGCAGTCTGTGGGTGAGTTGGCTTGGATGCTGGCCACAGCTCCAGATAGCTGCTCCGCCGTCGTTGCTTTGGTGCCAAACGCCGTCGTCTTTTGTTGTATAGGTGTCACTCAGAATAGCGAGGTCGATACTCCGTTCTTCTACTATCTTTGCCAGTAGGTCCTGGGCTGCACGGCAGTGATTTATGTTGAGCTGTAGAAACTTAATTTGTGCGGTTTCTAATTGCCTCGAGATAACGCGGACACAGCTTACTTAGTGTGCTGTGTCCCGTATTTTTCTCCCCCGATCTCTTGCAGATTATGCAGGCAGGATTGGAGCTGCAATCCTTCGCAGCGTGGCTTTCTCCTCCACAGTTAAAGCAAAGCTTGGTGGCGTCAAACTTGCTTCTGCATCTTGCTGCAATGTGGCCGAAGTTGAGGCATTTAAAGCAGCGTCGTGGCTCCACTTTAGCACGCAGGCGGCAGACTGCCCATCCAATTCGCATTTTTCCGAGGCTGAGTATCTGGTCAGCTATATTCTTTGGCAAGATCAAAGTGGCCGTTTGTGTGCCTTGGTATGCCGGGCGAAGTTTAGGCGCAGCCTCAGAACTGAGATCGCAGTCGATGGCTTTGAATACGGCTTCTAGAACCTCATCACTTGATGTCCACTCGGCGATGTCGCGTATCTCAAGCGTAACCTTGTCAGCGATGGCTTTGACTTCTGCCTGTTCACCGATCGCATCTTGGATCGCTTTTTGTAGCTTTCTTGTAGACTCGTCTGAGGCCTTGGTCATACGCAGAAGAATCTCGCCTGCTGCTGTGCGCCGGATTCCAGATACTTTGTCCTTAAACTCCTGGATAGATGCTTCACTATGCACAGCTTTGAGAACTTGTGCATATGCTTCCTTTTCCTTGCATCGTACCATAACTGCATCAGGTCTTGAGTTGTGCTTCTTGGTTTGTTTTGTGCGATTCCCGACTTTTTGCCATTTGGAACTCTCAGCTTTAGTTGAGGTGTGCCGAGGTGTGTTGCTCCTGTTGTGTGTTGTGTTTTCTCAGTTTCTGCGGCGTTTTGCTCCGTCCGGCTGTGTAATTGTTGTCTCGACGTAGATTCCTCTGTCTCCGGCAGCAACCACGAGCAAAACCAGACTAGTCTTTTCTTTTCCCTCTAACCTCATTAATCCCTGTTAAAATTCTCCTCCTGTCATCTTCTCATTTTCTCATTCCTATCCTTCGTATTTATGTTTTGGTCGACGCTGATAGATGGCGTTCCCTCAGATGGCGACTATCGTTATCGATAATATCGATAGATCAGCGCCGACCATAACAAATTGGACAACAAAGTATTAGTCTAATTTAGCTACTATCTGCTATATTCAACCTGAAATATTTTAAATAAATTTTCAAAAAGAGTTTTTAATAAATCTTATCGTATTTAAGATACAAATTGAAGCTTGAATGCTTTAGTTTTTGAATTGATGACAGCTCTGGTTCTCCATAATTGGATCATTTGCTTCGTGTCAATATGAATATGCACATTCACAGGTCAATCAGCTTAGCCTACAAGCAAACAATATCCCAAGCTGATGGCATTTTGAAAAATTAACTTAGCATGCTGTTATTTGAACAATTTCTTCCTCTTCATGGCAGCTGAAACGGTCGATGACTTACTGCAATCGAAACGTTTTCGAAACCGAGTTCGAAAAGTAAAAACAAGTTAATTTCGTTCGAAGCTCGGAACAGCAAATAGTAAAACGTTCGTTTTCGTTTCGTTTTCACTTTTTGAAAACGTACGGAATTCAGAACAGGCCTGATTATAATTAATAGTAAGTTTAAACTTTCATGAAACACAACCGATGTAACAAAAAGCCACTGAATCTTATTTCACAAAAATTACGAATAAGAAACAGATTTAAACGGGGAAAAATGAACAAATGCGAAGCGCAATAAAAAAACACGTCAGTTGGCTAAGGCTTCGGCCACGCATTCAGCGATGAGCGACTGAGCGATGCTCTCTCGAGCGACGTAAAATATTAAAGCTTATGAGAAAGCATTGGAGTGGCCACGCAGCCGCTGAGCGACGAGCGAATTTCTTGAGCGTCAGAGCGACGTCGCTCAGCGCTATAATTGGTTTTAATTTTTAGTGCATCGCTGAGCGACGAAATGCAAACAATGCAAAAAATATGCGCAGAATCTTTAATTTCGGCTGTTCAAAGCCGAACCGTTTTATGGAACGACACTCATAAAGAGTATAAAAATAAAAATACAACTGATAAGCAATGGAATGAAGTAGGAGTTATTTGTAACTGTACAGGTAAGTTTTTATTTAACGTTATGTAGAATATACAATAACAACGTAAGTTAAGTTATATTTAATATGTGAATATGAATTTATATATTTATTTAAAGTGTCATTATTTAATGAAATGACTTAATATCGGAAATCCCAAAAATAATCAGTTAAAGAATTTCTAACATTCATTGCTGACTGACTGCTTCTATTGCAATGTGACTGTTCTTCAAGAATATCCACATTTCTTGAAGCAATTATTCCGTTATTAATTTCTACTGTCGTATTTATGTAGTCCAGATCACTGTCCCCATCACGTTCTTTTACATAATTATGTAAAATGCAAGCACATTTTATAATGTGAATTGCTGTTTTTGTCTCAATATCTTTATGTAAAATTCGCCATTTCTTAGTTAAAATACCAAAAGCACATTCAATGCACTTCCTGGCGATTGATAATCTTTCATAGTACTTCTCAGTTTTGGCATTTAACTTTTTTCGAGGATATGGTCGCATTAAATAATTTTTCAGTGGGTAAGCTTCATCTCCAATTAAAAAGTTTGGCAAAATGATGTTTGAGCCTGGTAGTGCTTGTGGTGGTGGAACATTGAACTTGCCTGCTTCCAGCAATCTAAACAAAGTGGATCCACAAAATGTGCCACCATCGCTTTGCTTTCCTCTGCCACCCACTTCAATTGTTATACATTTTTTGTCAGCATCTGCTACACCTTGCAAAACAATTGAAAAATAATGCAAATAATTAAAATAATGTGATCCAGTATGAGCTGTGCACTTAATTTGGCAATGTTTTCCGTCAATGCTACCCAGACAGTTTGAAAACTTCCAACGGTTATAAAAATCTTCCGTAACTTTTTGAAGTATATCAGTTGTTGGTGTTGGCATATATTCCTTTACGAGTGATTTCCAAATTATAATGCTTGTTTCGCATATATTGTTGCTAACAGTGCTTCTTCCCAATCGAAAAGCAAATGCCAAGTCACTAAATGAATGACCTGTAGCAAGGTACCTAAAAATAAAAATATGTGCTTAACAAAATAAAACTAATATAAAATAAAATAAAATTATTAATAAAAACTAATTGTTATGAATTGTAATACATAAAATCTAATTTTTAGGAGCTGTTGCAAAGGCCAAATGGAAAAATTTAAAGGACACATTTTTTAAGGACATTGCAAAAACTACCACGCCTACCATCAGGACATACTTGGAGCTGATGTCTTTTTTAAAAAAGACAGTTGCTCCAGATCCGACTGAGGGCAATTTGCAGGAGGACGATGAAAGCATGAATGACATGCTTTCAGATATGCTCCAGGAAGATGAAAGCAATATGTCTGTGATGTCAACACCATCTACAAGTATAGACGCAAAAAGCCGGCGAAAATCCTCTAGCTGAACCCTCCCCGAGGGTGCCGGCTGGGCAATGGGCACTGCATTGAACCGGGCGACCGGGAGATGCACTGTCTCTTGCTCGCCCGAGGCAATGTGGTGTCTAGCTAAGGTGGAAGTTCGATTTCGAACCGAAACCATGGCTAGAGGTATACTTGGCGGCTAAGGATAAAACGCTATGGGGTGGCTCCCAGAAAATAATTAGCCAACCCCGTCATATGACGATCATGGAGGAAGCCACCTTCTGCGGAAGCAAGGCCAGCTGAAGATGAGAACGGGTAGCCTCAAAGCATTCATTCCCGAAGGCAAGGAGGATGCAAAGGATGTTAGGTCGACAGGAGAGACTGAAAGTGGTACAGATTAATCTGCATCACTCTAGTGTACCTTCGATTGACCTACTACGGTACATGGACAAGGAGGGGGTGGACGTGGCTCTCGTCCAGGAACCTTGGATCGTACGAGACAGGGTTTGCGGACTGAGTTCTCGCGGATATCACCTCCTTGTCCCACATACTGTGGGTAAGTCAAGAACCTGTATCGTAATAAGGGCTGGACTTAATGTTATCTTCTCTTCTCGTTACAGTAGCAGCGACCTGACGGTAGGGCTATGCGAGCGAAGGAACGGGCCCAACCTATACCTGGTCTCAGCATATCTACCGTATGAGGAAAAAGACAGGCCATCGGACAATGTCAAAGCCCTCATTCAGCACGCGCAGAATGGGGGTATCGACGTCATCCTGGGAT
>JBAMBL010001161.1:0-42571 GCA_037043405.1 Drosophila subquinaria | reverse complement strand
GACACTGTGGAAATCTTTGGCAGTACTCACCCGTTAGCCAGACGGTGCAGCCTCGAAAGCCCCGGCATAGACCCAGATTCCGACCACGCGTCTCCCTGGTAACATGATGCTTCTGTTCGGTCACATTGGTTGCCACTTGAAGGCACTGCAAGAAAAGAAGCAAACAAGATTCTTTAAGCTGCGGTTCGTTCTTTCGATATTAACATAAATTAATATTCATGTCAAGATGCCAAAAGTGCCTACGGGTTGCTTAGCGCGCTTTGTGCCGCGCTTTTTTGACCCTAAAGCGATTTCATCAACCATTATTGCCATTGAATTTGCTGAATCTGCACAGTTTGTTGACCCTTTAGATGGCATGACGACGCCAACTCGTGTGTGAAAGATCGCAAATGGCATTACCCCGAGGGAGTAGAAGATAATGATATCCCATTTATGTACATTCAATAGACCATAAAAAGAGATAGGGTTATAGAAGACTAAAAGAGGAAGCCATGGCGGAGATGCGAATAAAATGCTCCAGTCGTAATTAAATTTTACACAAATTTTATTTTAATAATTATATTTAGACTATATATATTTTTTTTTTACTATTTGAAAAGTTCTACATTTAATCCAAAAAAAGATAATTTTACACTCAAATTGTTATTTTAACAACTTTTTTTATAGGGCAAAAATCTAGTCGAGACTCAATTGAAAATTAACAAATTTGGGTCAAGGAACACTTAACGTCTATCTTTTTAGACTGTAGTTTTTATTTAAGCGTTTAGATGAAGTTGAAAGCATTGAGAGCATATGTTAGAGTCGTACCCTTCTTTTGATGTGGGAATAAAAGCCGATTGGTGGATTGGGCATTGTTCTTCTAGTTGGCTTATACTAGATGCAAATATTAATTATTTATTTTGCACTTGATAGATTGCTATTTGGCACGTTTTGCAATTAGATAAATACTGAAAAAAACACAGCGCAGAGCGTGAAAAAATGCGAAGCGACTGCGACTGCGATTGCGATTCCCTCGTTAATGACGAACGCAACGAGAGTTGAAAGCGAACTGAAAGTTTCAATAATATTTACCGTATTATATGGCAGACTCATAAGAGGTAAGCCAGCAAAACTAAGAGAGAGTGACAGAGCAACACTGAGAACAGCATTGAGAGAGCGAGTTGAACCTTCTTGTAGCTCTTGAGCCGCTCTCCATCTGGTTTACAGATCGTTTTCTATCTTTGAAGCCAAACGCAAATGTATTTGTTATTATCATCTCCATCTGTGTGTGTGAGTGTATGTGTGTGTGTGTGCGTGTATGGACAATGTTTTTGCATTCTGTGTTTATGTTTTATTTTTAACCTCGAACATTGATAATTTATTTAGTATAGCGAATTATTTGCTATATATATTTATGAAGAAGTTTGACCTGTCTTAGAATTTAAAGCTAGGTAAACAACAATTTAATTTTAACACAAATAAAAAACCTGAAATATATTTTTAAAATTTTGCAGGTAAACAAAGATAAAAAAGACTTTAAAATCTATTTATAACTCTATGAATAAATATGAACTTGTTTAAAATAAGTTCAATTAACAGAAAAGGAATTGATTACAAATTTGCTATACACAATTTGTCCCATAAAAATGAATCGTGACGATTCAAATTGATTGCAATAAATAAGATACTAAAAGAAATGTCTTTTAGATACCTTGTAACAGGTGTCATTTTTATTTAATAAGCTTTTGTAATAAACTTCATTTATTTAATTCATAAGAAGATAAGATTGCGGGATAACAATTAATATACGTAAATAAGTTAGAAAAATAACCTACGAGATTTGGGAAGACACTTCTGAAGTTGCTGACATATTCCCAACTTTCTTATTAGAGGGTAACAAGCGAAACTATTCATTTGATTGTTATGGTTATTTCTTGATTTATTTACTATACCAATACTAATTAAATATGTATGTATGGCATTGATTTATCACGAATCCAACCAGAAACTAAACAAAATATGTTCCCAAAATGTATACAAAATACTCTTAAACGGGGCAACTCTTGAACGCGATCAAAGTCATGACCTTTTAAAGTGAATTTCGGCACGATGTAAAATTGTTTACATTTAAGAAAAACTCACCAAATCGCTGCATTTATTGTTGTTATTATTATTGTTGCTGTTATGGAGGAGATTGGCGCGTTTTGTAAACATTTTCCAGAAAAAACCGTTTCTAAACAAATATCGCACAAAAAGAAAGCGCAACACAAAAACAACAACAACAGCAAAGGTAAGAGCAACGTCAACAACAATGAGAGACTTTGATAATTAAACAAGTGAGAGTTTTGGAGTTGCCCGGTCCCAACCCGAGTGGCCGCAAAATAATAATAAAACCCGCTGAACTTTCTCGTTGGAGCTCGGAACTGCAACTGAATTTTGTTGGCCGATTCGTGCGTTAAATGCAGCAAAAAAAGTCCAAGTAATATTGGCAAAGAGCAGGGAAGAAGGCAAAGAGGCTGAAGCAGACGAGTTAAAAGCTTGTTAACAAGTTCAAAAGGAACCTGTTAAATACCAGAATTAAAGTATTTATATAAATACGTATTTTTAAGAGGGGCAGGGGGTGTACAGACTAGTTCTAAAAATCTCTAACAACCAAAAAATAACCAAGCAACCAAGCTTTTTATTAAATGTAAAAATATGGGTTTAGATTAAAGGAAATTTTTAAATTTTTTGAATGAAATTAAATTTAAACGAATTTAATTGAAAGGCATTAAATTCGTTTCAATTAAAGCTATTTATAAAATATACTAATAAATTAGTTCCCTGACATTTTAGAATCACAAACATTTCTTTCAATTGGTTTTAAATTAATCTGTCGTTAAAACCTTTAAAAGTATAATTTAATCATTTCTTTAAAAAGCTTTTATTTTTCTATTAAGCTGAAGGAGTAAAATTTATTGTTTTTTATGGAAATTTTATGGAATACTCTATAAAGTCCGATGAGTTGCAAAAAAATGAAAAACACTTCAAGTTCACGTTTTAGTACGTGGTATGTGCAACAAATATCATTAAATTTATGCAATCACTCTTTGTTTATCAACATTTTGAAAGTCATGCAATAAACTCATTTGTAATAAAACGACTTCAAAACAAAACTATTAATTAAATGATTTATATATTTATATAAGAAAAGTGCCAAAACTAGCTACTAATATATCCCTTCATTTATAAGTTTACAGGATATGCCAAGTGTTGTCTACTATTGTATCATAGTTTAAATATTATTACGAGTGAATAAATCTTTAGCCAGATAAAGAGAAGTAAGTAGATAGAAGAATTGCAATGTTTACAAAAGTGAATGGCATTCAATTGTTAAGCTGAATATGATGACGACCCACATATGATACAAAAACAATTAGTCGCGAAATAACAACAAAAACCTATATTTCTTGACCAACATACTATGTACTTATTAACGTGGTCATTCAACTTGTGTCTAAAAATGGCCGTTGACCAAGTTTTTGGCTAAAGACAACAACCACAAATCGTTCGCTTGAAGTGTGACTGAGATACGAGTATCTTAACTTGTTTACAATTCGTTAGCATGGCCCAAAACATATGTATGTTGACTTTCTTTTAAATTTTAACTAGTTTTACTGTGTCTGCAATAACATTTTGTATGTAATTAAAACACTTACAGAAAAAACCTGTTGACGACTGCATATTGCATAAGATAAGCCATAACATTTACCTTATCTACGCAAAATTAACGGGGCAACAAACTTTAATAATCTGAGCTTTCGAGACAGCCTTGGAACTAATCTAGAAATTTTCATCAAAACGATAAGAGTAATATTTATTTAAATAATATTTTATTTTAGTCGGAATCTTTACTCGGAATCTTTAGAGAAACGATCAGTCGAGAAATAATCATTGAAAAGCTTTGTTATTTTATGAGATCTCAACCAATCTCAACAGATTTTGTCATAAATATAGGGAGGATGAATTTTCATTGAAACAAATGCTGTTAGCTGACGCGGTTAATTATAAGTCAGCAGAACATACTTATTTAAATGTTACTTCAGAATCTTCAGAACTCTTGTTTTCTTGTGCATTTTTCATAATTATACAAGTTATAAGATACATATATAAATATTTAAATTTGTAGAAATCAGTCTCAGTTCTGTATTTTATCTAGTTTGCTTAAACATTATGCAAATTTAATATTAATTAAAAAACTACACAGAAATCATGCAAAACTGTCGCTTGCATATTATTTCTTTCTATATTTCTTATTATTACTTTCTACATTGCATAGTAAAGTTATTTAATACTTTGCAAACTCAGCAAATATTATTGCATTTAAAGTAAATCAACCTAATACTGTTTGATAAGCAAATTTCAATTTGTTATTCATCTGACTGGCTAAACTCCAGTTTCTTATCTATGTAGGTCGTATTAAAAACACAGACTCGTCGATGGAAAATATACCCTAACTTAAGTGTGGGTCAGTGTGACGCACCTTGCTAACAATGTTGATAAGATTGCATTAATAAATACCAAAAATATAATGTGACCCAGGCAAGCGAAACTCGGTCTGAAATGTGGATTTCCCTTTCACACGTAATAACAAAAGTTGTAAAATGTTTGACACATTACAGGAAATGCGATCAACAAACAGTTGTTTATGAATTAAAAGTTGAACTGAAATATGTTATGAAAACTCTAACAGCTGTCTAAATAACCTGTGCACTCTTTGCACTTGGAGTTCTGTGACCGAGTCACCAATTTCCTTGGCACATTTGTACAAATACCGAGGGGCAGTTGTGGCGCAAGAAGTTTCCAATAAAAAGATATATTTTTGTACATATGTACATACATACAGATGCAGGCACTTACCGTCTTTTGCCGCTTTTTGCTGTGCTCAGGTGCTTCATTCATGGCTTTGGCTCTTTCACTTCACACAAATACGTCAACCTACTAAGCTAATGCAAACAATACTGATATTTGCCACTGTTAAATGCGCAAAGGCGATTGGTTTATTCACTTCTTATTTTGGAATACTACACGTAAAAAAATGAATGAAACGCTGGCGTTGGGCGATTGCGTATGTATGCGTCGCCAATTGCGGGTCATGTATGTAGGAACTATTTATATTGCACGAATTAACTTTGAGCTTAGAACTAATTAAAACAAAACTTAACTTGCTATAAAATATTGTGATTTATCTTGCACACACACACATGCATAGGCTCACACTCGCGAATCGGCGAACAGCTGTTTTCGCATAGTGCAGGCTGCTTGGTTATCGATATCAAAGTTATCGACCGCATAAATAAGTTGGCAGCACCGCCCAAAGCAATTGGTGGGAATTTTGAAAATAAAATTACAATTTATTTTGCAATTAGCATTGATAAATATTCGTACATTAGAGCAAGCCTTAAGTGCTACAACTATATATCTATTATCTAATAGGGTGGCGGCTGATGCTGGTACTGCTGCTGCTGTCCCATCATATTCGGCTGATTGGGCATCTGTCGCTGCAGCTGGGCCACAAGATTGGGTGTCTGCTGTTGGTTCATGGTCTGCTGTTGCTGCACCATGCCGCCACCGCCGCCCGCACCCGCACCACCGCCTGCCTGTGGTCCACCACCCATCCCACCGCCGCCCATGCCCTGCATCTGCATCATCTGTTGATGTCGCAACTGATGTTGCTGTTGTTGGAATTGTTGTTGCGTTGGTAGCACGCCTGGTTTGCCGCCACCCGTTGGTTGCTGGCGTGCATAGGGTGGCACCTGACCCACACCGACGCCCACGCCACCTGGTCCAGGTCCCATCATGTTGGTCATGGTCACGTTGGGTGCTTGATTCATATATTGTCCTCGATTGTTGGCCATCATGTTGCCAGGCACACCTCGTTGTTGTTGCTGCTGTTGGGCAGCCACCGCTGCAGCCATAAAGTCCGGATTGTTGCGTTGCGCCTGCTGCATCTGAGGATTGAAATTGCCCATGAGTCCAGCCTGCTGTTGTTGCTGTTGATTTGGTGCCATGCCCACGCCAACGCCCACACCAACACCTCCAGCGCCGCCAGCTTGCTGCTGCATGCCCGGCTGTTGTTGCTGCTGCTGATACTGATTTTGAAAGTTTTGGAACTGCTGTTGCTGCGGAATCATGCCCTGTTGTGGCATGCCACCCATGCCCATGTTTGGATTATTGCCACCACCTCCAACGCCAACGCCAACTCCGACGCCTACTCCAACACCGCCATTGCCACCAGCGCCGCCTCCTTGCATCATGGGATTGGCATTCGGATTGACCATGCCCACCATGCCTTGACCCATCTGCTGTTGCTGCATCATTGGATTCTGTCCAGGCATGCCCTGACCCCCCATATTCATGCCACCCATTTGATTTGGCGCCATGGGCCGCATGTTGCCCCGCATGAATTGCGCCTGTTGCTGCTGCTGTTGTTGTTGCTGCTGTTGCAGCTGTTGCTGATTGGGATTCATCTGCTGCTGCTGCTGCACATTCGGCTGCTGCTGTTGCATGGCATTGAATGCAGCTGCTGCCTGTGGATTCTGTTGTGCATTCATTTGTTGCTGCTGCCGCATTTGCTGTGCGTTCATCTGCTGTTGCTGCGGCACCTGTTGCTGCTGAGCCTGCTGTTGCTGCTGCATGGGATTAAAGCCACCAGGCGGCTGCTGTGGCTGCTGCTGCTGCTGAAGCGAACCAGGATGTCGCAGGCGCAGCATCTGTGACAAGGCTTGCTTCGAATTCGTAGTCAATGTAGGTCTCTCAATGCGATTCACTGTAAAAGGAAGCAGTTTGTTAAGTTATTTAATTTATAATTTATTAAAAAGGAAACGACGAAACTGAATCCCTATTTCTCTGGGTGTTCTATTTGCTTCTTAACTAAACTTTAATCTTCATATTTCCTCTATCATTAAATTTGCCAAGGGCGTGCTTGGATTCATAAAGCGTTGGTCGAAGGAATTTACATATCCCTTGTTCGTCCTATTCTACAATATTGTTCATGTATTTGGTCTTCTCAATATAAGAACAATGAGGTCCGTATTAAGTCGCTCCAGAAGCCATTTCATCTCTTTGCTCTACGTAGCTTAAATTGGCATCCCAATTTTCGCCTACCTTCTTATTCCAGTAGACTTTTACTTATAAACCTTCCTTCACTACAATCCTGGCAAATAAAATTCCCCCATCGTGTCGCTGACGTTATTAGACTAAACTTGTAAATTCATTTGGGCTGTCTTTTCTTTTTGAATTATCTGATGTATATTGTATATTGTATTTGTTAAATAACCAGAGGCAGCAATGTTTGCTTTAAATAAATAAATAAATAAACATAATACTTACTCTGCATGTTCTGCTGATATTGATACTGGTTGTGGTGCTGCTGTGGCTGTTGTTGCTGCTGCTGTGCATTATGCCATTGCTGTTGCGGCTGCTGTTGTCCCGGCATGCCTTGTGGTCCACCTGGTCCACCGGGACCCTGCATGAAATTCATCTGTGCGTTCGACTGCCCATTGCCGCCCACGTTGAGCTGCTGTTGCATTTGATTGGGCGTCATTTGTTGCATTTGCTGCTGCTGTTGTTGTTGCTGTTGTTGCTGCTGCTGCATCAGTGCATTCTGCTGCTGCATCATGGCATTTGGTCCAAACTGCTGCATGTTCATCTGCTGGAGTAATGAAATTTTGTCAATGCAATGAAATGCAAGCTGTTGTTCTTTGCTTCTTACCTGCATATTCATGGGCATTTGTCCCATTTGATTTGGCTGCATTTGCTGCTGTTGCATGTGCTGCTGCTGCTGTTGCATTTGCTGTTGCTGCTGTGCATTGGGCGGCTGTTGCGGCTGCGGCGCCAGCTGTGGCTGCTGCTGTTGCGTGTTGACCACGGGCGGCGTCTTCGGATTCTTCGGCTTGCGTTTGCGCGTCGTGGTGCCCTTGCCGCGTCCACGTCCAGTGCCAACCACGGCGCTGGGCGACTGATCCACCGAGGAGGGTGTGTCCGCCTTCATCATTTCATCCTTCTGCAAATATTTTACATATTAGAATGCGAAACAATATGACAGATTCTATATAAGAATGTAAAAAAAAATTTTACGCAGATTACGAAAATTCGGAAATAATTAGAAATCTAAAATTAGGAATCGAATAATTTGGAATCCAAAATTACAAATCCGAAATTAGGAATACAGTTATTAGGAATCCAAAAGTAGGAAAAAAAATTGGAAAAGCAAAAATCGGGAAGACAAAAATTGGGAACACAAAAATTAGGAAAGCAAAAATTGGAAAAGCCCGAAATCAAAGATATTTCATTATTTTTGATTTCGGCTGTTTCCTATTTATTAGCAAAAAGACAACATTTGTCGAACCATTTATTTCAAAATCAGGACTTCGATTGCTAGCGCATGTGATATTTATTCGCAGCATTTATTTCAAAATCTACATGTTTATATTATGTGCCACCTTATATAAAAAATCAACAAATTTTTCATCTTTGTGTTGGTCGTATGTATTGAGTACAGATTTAAGGCGGTTGTCTACCCTTTCATACTTTGATTGTTTATTTTTTGGGGCCTATCTCCAATGACAGGAAAACCTATGCCGAAACGCGTAGGAGGAAAATTTTAATAATAAAAATGACAATATATTTTTAAAATTAAAAACAACGACCTTATCAACCTGACAAACAACTATCAATATTATCAACAAACTGGCCCAAATTTAACTTCGCAAAGATACTTTACCCAATCTTTTTTTTTTTTCCTAATTTTCCTAACTTTTTCTTCTCAATTTTGGATTTCTAAAATTTTATTCTGGGTTTTTTTTTTTTAAATTCCTTAAAAAGAGGCACCATATGATAACTGCTTCACTTACAATGCATATCTTCTCCGGCACAGGCTCAATATCCTCGGGTGGCAGTGGCAAGGGTTCGTAGTAATAGCTGCTGGGCTTGACCAGACTGTGCGTGTGATATTTGAGATTGCGATGCGCCTCCTCATAGGTGAGTGGTTTGCGTTCCAGTTTGACGGCCCCGAACCACACCCAAGACAACGGCGCCGGGTTCTTGTGGCCCTCGAGTATGTCCCAGACACTGATGCGCTGTTTGTCCGAAATGCGCAGCTGCTTCTTGTCCATGTCACAAATCTTGTTGCCCTTGGTATCCATACCCGCATGCTCACAGGCAATTACCTGCAAAAGGAACAAGACATTGATTAGGAGTTTTTCAACTGTTTCTGTTGAGGATTACGCACCTCTGTGGGCTGCTTGTAGAGTGGCAACAATTGTCTTATGACTCGTATCGATGCATTGTTCTTCTCGCCAATTTCCTTCTTCAGTTTCTTCATCAGATTGAGATAGAGTTTCTTGTCATCCCGCTCCGATTGACTGTCCGAGACAAGCGTCGAGTGGACCAACGTGGCCAGCATATCCACCACCGTTGTGAACAGTTCCCGATTGCAGCTCAGATCCACAACACCTTGACACACCAGCTGGGCCAGCAGTATGGCCCAATCGGTGGTGGGTGTGCTGTTCTTTTGGATGGCATCGAACATGCCACCAACCAGGGAGAAGCGCAGCTGCAGTGCATCCAAGATTTCCTCACGCGCCTGCGGCTCATCGATTCCACCAATTGTATCCAGCTAGTCAATGGATTATGTTTATATATTTTATATTTATAATCAGTCAGGAATTAAAACCCTAACCGAAACCGTACCCTTTAACCGGTAAAAACCGATTGAAATTTTAAACCTTAACTGAAACCATAACCGAAAAAAAACCGATTTGACCGAAACCTTAAAACCGAAACTCTGTAAACCGAAATAGCCGCTTAGTAACCGTTTCATTTATAAGGGTTAATTTCGGTTTTTCATGCATCAAAATAGAACAACTTTTTTCAATTATTATTTCCAATTTTTATAATAAAACGTGAAAACAGTTTTCTTTTTAATTGTTATTTTAACAATTGCAAAAACTTTAAAAAAGATTTTAAAAGCATGTTTTATTTTCAATTTTTATTATAAAAATTTATAAAACAAGTTAAAAAAATGTATAACGCAAATTAATTATAATTATTATATTATTAATATAATTATATTTTTTAACAGAACTTTTATTTTGAACCGAAACCATACCGGTATTTCAAAACCGAAATATACAAAAACAGGTTCACCGTTACGAAACCTTTATTCAAAGATTTTGCGAAACCGATAACCAAAACCGAAATGCGAACATAACCGAAACCATTAGTGAAACTGATGTTCGTTTCTGTTACTCTGTTCTGTTAACTCATTTTATGCTAATGTTATGTGTCTATGTTATGTTAATCTACATACTGTTATCTTAAAGTTGCTTAACATTTACGTTTTAATCCCTGATGTTTTTTAAATTTAAAAAAATATATAAAATTTAGGACTCACCTCGGCGAAGGATTGCAGACACTGGGAGAGCTGTGAGTAGAGCGAGACGAGCAGGTTCTCCTTGTACTCGTCCTGGCCCTTCAGACAGGTGAGAATCAGACCCAGAAACGGCTGATAGTTGAGCGGCATCTTCTTGTTGCGGGCCGCCAGGCTGCCGTTGCCGCCGTAGCTGTTGCTGCTGTGGCAGCTGTTGCTCTTCTCGCGCTCGTCGCCGCTGCCAGAGCTGTTGCAGTCGGACTTGGGCACCTTGGAGAAGTAGTTCATGCTCTCGAGCACTTGGCCGGCCACCCGCAAGATGCGTCCCTGAACGGCGGGCGTTAGTTTCGCAATTAGAGGCGCTACCAGCCACGTCGATGGTTTGGGTTTATGTGTTGCCTTTAGCGCTCCTGGCAGCGTCACCTCCTCCATGTGAAACACATCGATGGCCGCCCGGGCGACCGTATCGAGCCACACATTCAGCTCGGTATTCGTGCTGAGCGATTGCCGATACATGAGCTGCAGGTCCAGCCAAGAAATGCGCAACGTCCACTGATCCAAGTGCTCCAAGATCCGCACAATCATCGAGCGTTGATCCAGCTCGGAAATGATGTTGAACTCGGCCTCCGGATAGCAGATCATGTGCAGCACACGCTGTGCCTGCTTGGCGGTCAGCATCTCATCGATGATCATGTCGCACAGCTGCTCCGCATTCTTCAGACAACGCTCCAGGACGTGCTCCTGGGCGCAGATTTGTTTAAGCACCGCCTGAGCGAACTCCAAGAGCGAGATTTGTTCATTTCCCGCCAGGCTGCTGCCCGCCGTCTGCTGCAGTGACTCCTGCTCGCTGCCCAGGCTGCCCAGCTGCAAGTCACTTGTGCCCAGGATCTGGCTGAGATCCGCCGGACGTTGTTCGTTGCTCTTGGGCGTGCTGCCCGGATGCACGGGCGTATTGAAGCCACTGCGCTTGCCGCTGCCAAAGGCGCTGCCGCTGCCAGAGGAGCCCAATCCACTGGCCGCCAACGGTGTCTTCAAGGCCGCATTGTCCACCACAATGAGAATAGCCTTAAGCACGGCCAGCACTGCCGCAATGGGTATGGTCTTGTGGGCACCCACTAGCAGATGACGATCACAGCTCAGGCGTATGCTGAAATCATTGCCCACGGCGTGCAGCGGATTGGGCGACGTGCTCACCGAGTACATGCCCGGCTGCGGAATTTCCAGTGTCTTGAACAGCTTCAGCACCAAGTGGCAGGTAAGACGAGCGCCCGCCTCGGCGTCCACACTCAGCTCGCCGCCTCCTCCTCCGGCGCCACTGACCGAACGCGCCAGCGTCGGCAGCGCGAATTTACTGACGAAATCCGCGAGAGAAAAGCAATGTCGCGCCACGAGGATGCACACAAAGACGGCCAGCGCATTGTGCGTCTTGCCCTGACCAATGTCCACCTGTCCGCCGAGATGTGGGTAGCGTGGACTCTTGCTGCCGCTGCACAAGCTCTGCAAGGCTGCAATCCATTCCTCCGACAGGACATTGCAGCTGGCCGTCAACTCCGCACAGGCCAGGGCCACATCGTTGAGCCGCTCGTTGTCCGTCTCCCGGCAGACGGCGATGACGGCGTTGGACACAAAGCTGTACACATTCGCCGGGGACTCGTGCAGCTGACGCAGCCAGTGCGGCTCCAGTTTGCCACCACGTCGTGGCGCCACAAACAGCTCCTGCAGCAGCTGTGGATTGTAGCCTTGTGGTGCGAGGCTGGCAGAAAGAAAGAGGATCAAATGAGTACACATATATTATATGGATTCCATATACGAATGTCGAAAAATATTGCTCAGAATACGAAAATTCGGAGAAAAATTAGGAATCCAAAATTAGGAAACAAATAATTAGGAATCCAAAATTACGAATCCGAAATTAGGAATACAGTTATTAGGAAGACAAATATTGGGAAAACAAAAATTGCGCAGACAGAAATTAGGAAAACAAAAATTGGAAAAAACAAAAATTTGAAAAAGCCGAAATCGAAAATAATTTTATTGAAAATCAAGCGGTTTTTAAGGGGGTATTGCTGCTTGGCAAAATTGTTTATCGATATCTTTTTCATATTTTTATAGCTTGGATATTTGAGAATATTGTCCTAAACAAAGTGCATTATGGCCCCTAAACTATACTACAAAAAAAATTGACCAAAATCGATTTTTTTAAAAAATCGGAAAATTGTGATTGAGGTAGGGGCCTGATTTACATCTGTACTGAATCCAACGCTGTTTCCTATTTCCATTTCAAATGATCCGAAGTGGTGTTATCCGTGCCGCCAGCAGAATGCCTTTTTTTTCGACGTCAAACTTTGAAGGCCGACAACTGTTTGAACAGCCCTCTTAAAAAGCAAAAACATTTTTTATGTTTAATTCAATATGTTCTTAATACAATAAAAAACACAATTTAAATAACTTTTTCCGTTTTCAAATAAGATTTTTTGAAAATAGGTCCAAAAACCGCCTTCCAAGCAGCAATACTCTGTACTTGTACTCTGTACTCTGAATATTTTTCTTAGTTGAAATTCCTAATTCATGATTCCTAATTTTTTCTTCCCAATTTTGAATTCCTAAAATTTTATTCTTGGTTTTTTTTTTCTTCTTTTTTAAAATTCCTTAAAAAAGTTTCGGAATTCGTATGAGGCACCTATGTATTACCTATTATATGGTAGATTAAGGCGTTAATTCCAGAGATCTAGATCTGCAGACTCACCTGAGCTGTTCGGGCGTATTGAAGATGTCCTTGAATTGCTTGATGCATTTCAGCTGTTGGTAATACTCGGCGGATTGCTCCTTGCCCTGGAGCAGGACACAGGACTCGTGCAGATCACTGAGGTAGGCAAGGATGCAGCGTTCCGCCGAGCTGCATTCCCTGGGATCGCTCACATGGCGGATGGTGCGACAGAGTCCCTCGAAGACAGACACCGTCTGCTCCGGCGACAACAAAAGGCAGCTGTGATAGCGCCTCAAGATGCTGACAATGTACAGGGCCAGCGAGGTGGTGTATCCTCGCACCATATTGGACTTTTTCGATTGCAGCTGATGCTCCACCTCGGGCAGCTCCTTCAGCAGATGATCGCAGAGTTCCAGCAAACTGTAAATGTTGAGAGCCAGCTCCATTAGATCAAAGAGAAACGCCACATGCTCCTGCACGGGCAAATAGTTGTTGTTGCCCAGGGCGAAGCCATTGAGCTGCTCCAGCACATTGGCGGCACACTGGGCGGTGACCACATGCTGATCGAAGTATGCCATGTGCTGGCACTTGGCGGTGGTTGCCTCAAAGTTGAACTCGTTGCGGGAATGCTTCTTCACTTTGCCGCCTTCGGCGACATCGATGCTGAACTTCTTGGTGAACAGTTTGCCGATCTCCTTGGACATCTTCTTGACGGCATGCTTCTTCTCGTCGCGCTCCTTGCCGACGCCAAAGAGCAGTATATAGCGTTGATTGCTCTCGCTGCTGTAGCTGGACATGCTGGGATCATCCTGCGGTATCGGAAAGTGTTTGGTGTACACATAATGCCGCGATATGCTGACACCAGATCCAGAACCAGGTCCAGTATCGACGCCACCATCACCATCGCCGCCTGGTGGCCCAATCTTGGGACTGTCGGGCGCCTCATGCTGCTGTCCCTTCTCCTTAATGTTCTGCACCAGCTTGTCCAGATCATCGTCCACATTGGAGTCGTCGAACTCATTGTGCTTGAAGTCAATGCCAATGCCCGCTCCAAACCCATCGTCATCAAAGCCATGTGTGGTTGTGGCACTGCTACTAGGCGGAGGCGGCGCTGGCGGCGGAGGAGAACTCTTTGTCGCCGTCTTGTGCACCAGCGTGGATTCCAGCAGCAAATCGCCGCGAGAAATCAACGTGTGCATGTAGGCATTGTGGGAGAAGACATCGTGGCGGATGAGAGCGCTGAAAAGCTGCACGAGATTGGTGAACTCAGTGCGCTGCTGGGCGCTGCTGTTGTGCTCGTCCAGCACGGGCGCATCGTGGTCGAGGAAGTGCATCAGCACATGCTGAAAGACGGGCAGGCCATCAATAAGACCAGCACCAGATGCCAGCGAATCCTTGTCCTCCTTGTCGCCACACATGTCCGCCGGCGTGCTCGTCACATCGATCTGACGCTTGTCTAGCAATATGGCCACCACCATGGCACGATGCTCGCCCCAACGCTGACTGGACACAGCCCACTCACACAGTATTCGCACCGTGTCCGCATCCTGTTTGGGCTCATAAATCGGACGCTGTTGCTGCTGCTGCTGGGGATCATCCTCGGCACGGCGCAGCTGCTGTGATGATGGCTGAGGTGGGAAAATGTGCGCATAGAGTGTGTCCATGGAATTGCACAGATCCATGCGATCAAAGCAATGTGTGTCCAAATAATCCAATGTGGCCAGCACCGTGGTATAATGATTTTTGCCCGCACTCAGCCACTTGGAGGCGAACCAACGCTGCTCCGCATGCTGTGTCCGCAGCACAATGTCCGCTTCGGCGGCACGCAGCTGACGACGCAGCTCCTGATTGGTGCGTGGACAGCGCGAGGGCATCGGCAGCACGGAGGGCGCCAAGGGCAGATGATCCAGGGGACTGCCCACCAATGAGGAGGGCGCACGATGTGCGGCAATGCCGCTCCAGACCAACGCCGTCGGACACTCGATGGTAATCACCTGCAGTATAGTGCTCAGATAGAGCACAATATCCCGATGATGCGGACAGTTCATGTAATCCTGCAGTGCCTGCTCATAGGGATCCACCGTTGGCTGTTGGTGTTGCTGCAGCAACTGATCATCCGTCCCATCCATATCCATAGGCTGTGCCTTGATCAGCGCCTGTTGCTGCTGCTGCTGTTGCTGCTGCTCCACGGCCGCATTGAGCAGCTGCGCCAGCTTTTTGGCCACCAGATTGGCCATTTTGCGGCACAATCTCTCCGACTGGACAAAGTCGTGCATGTATTGCATCGCAAAGCTGAGCACCAGCTTCTTCAGCGGCTCATCGAAGGTAGACTGGGTGCGCATCTTGTCCAACAAATCGAGTATCCAGTTGAGAAACTCCTGGCGATCCAGCAGCGATTCCTCGTACATGTATTTGCTCAACTGATGGCAATACTTCCAGTATTTCAATGCATTGCGGCTATCCTCAAACTGGCTGCCAATCCCCGAGATGCTAGAGCCCGGCGGCACAACTCCAGCGTTTGCCACAGCCGCACTCCCAGCTGCAGAGCCGCCCAACGTGGCCAACGCTGTGCCCGGCGCGGCAGCAGCTCCAGGCACACCGCCTCCAACTGCTCCGCTGCCAACTGCACACGGCTGTCCATTGGCCGGACTGTGTATAGGCGGCAGAGGACTTGCCATGCTTGGCACTGGTATGAGATTGGGATTAGCACTGCCTGTGGTGCTGTTCGTGTTGTTGCTGTTGCTGCTGATGTTGGCGCTGCCATTGCTGTTGCTGCTGGAGCTGTTGTTGGTGCCTGAGCTGCTGCTGCCATTCGCCTGTACTCCATTCTTATCGTGCGCTGTTAAATCAAACAGTCAATCATATGTCTGGAGTCAAGTTAATTTCTACTTACACTGCTGATAGTATTCCTGGAGCTTTGGCAGCAGCTCCTTCATGAACTTGATCATATTACCCGTCCATTCAGCAGCTGGATCGTAAATGCTGCGCTTTTTATTCTTCGACTCGGAGAAACTAAGTGTATAGGCGGCACTCAGTTTGATGAACCATGTGGCACGCTGCATGTTGACCTGATTCTCGCACAGTGTTATAAATATCTCCTCCTTCTTGTTGAACGACGGCGCCCGTTTGGCCAGACTTAGCAACGGTTTGTTCCCCGCCAAGTCCTTGAACCAAGCATCCACGGTGCATTTGCGACGCGGCGACACCGGCCAAAAGTTATCTTTACAATTGATTTGCTGCTTCTTGCGCACTGTATCCTGCAGCGTCATCAGCTCCTCCTTTTTGGCCAGCACGCCGCTAAAGAACGCACTCACTTTGCTCGCGTTCACATTGGAGGTATGCGCCGTTCCAAACTCATCGGACAGCGGCGGCGTCGTTGTAAAGCCATGTTTCACATTCGTGGGCGTCAATTCGTCCTCACGCTGCTTAGCGTCTTGCGGATAGATATCCGGGGGCCCGAGACGTGTGCGCTTAAGCGGACGCTTCTCCTGCAACAGCGAAAGCATCTTGCAGCTTTACAAATTCGCTTTTACCTAATTATTTTGCAATTTCTCTGCAATTTTCACTAGCAAAACACGAAAACAAAAAAAAAATTTATCGATATTGAATAGTCGATAAATATAATATGCTGTAGGTGTTTTGCAACACTCAAGAATCTAGAGATGTGATATATTTTTCCTTCATAGCACAAACTGTGACATCGATTAGTGATGTAAATTTAAGTGGAAAGAGACACTAGTGGGATTCCGGTAAACGTTTTTGATTTGCTTTTGATTATTTTTAACCAAATATAAATCAGTTGACGGAACGACCCTTTTTGCACACTGATTATTTTTTGATTTCGTGAACAGCTGACAGCCTGGGCGAACAGCTAATTGACAGCTAAAAAGTATACAAAAATGGGCATAATTGCACAAAATGCCGAAAGAAAGTCATCGAATATGTTTTTATTGAATATTCGTAGATTTACAATGCAAACAAACACCAACTGTCACACAGCTGTTCGAAACCAAATCAAAATAAAAAAAATAATCAGTCTTAGAGCTGATTTTTCGAAATCAATTAGTAAGACCACATTTCCCTGATTTGCTCTGGGCACACTGAAAATTTTGTATGGAGCAGCTGTGAACAGCTGACTGAAAAATCAAAATCAAATCAAAAGCAAATCAAAAACGTTTACCGGAATCCCACTAATATGTGATTTTTTAAATGTTTTTTGGTTTTAAACGCCTTAATGCATCACATTTGAATGGACGATCCTCAGAATGATCGTCCGAATGAGTCTTCATATGCCTTACAAAACTTTCAACCCTTTTAAACGTCTTTGAGCAGTGCTTACATTTGTAGGGACGATCGTCAGAATGATTACTCATATGCCCTTTTAAATCATAAATTCTTTTAAATGACTTTGAGCAGTGCTCACATTTGTAGGGACGATCTTCAGAATGAATCTTCATATGCCCTTTTAAATCATAAATTCTTTTAAACGACTTTGAGCAGTGCTCACATTTGTAGGGACGATCTTCAGAATGAATCTTCATATGCCCTTTTAAATCATAAATTCTTTTAAACGACTTTGAGCAGTGCTCACATTTGTAGGGACGATCTTCAGAATGAATCTTCATATGCTCTTTTAAATCATAAATTCTTTTAAACGACTTTGAGCAGTGCTCACACTTGTAGGGGCGATCGTCAGAATGTACCTTCATGTGGTGTTTCAAATTGCTAGCCCATGTAAACGCTTTCGTACAGTGCTCACATTTGAATGGACGATCTTCAGAATGAATAATTTTATGACCGTTTAAAGTTTTTACGGTTTTAAACGCCTTTGAGCAGTGCTCACATTTGTAAGGGCGTTTGTCAGAATGTATCTTCATGTGTTCTTTTAAAGTTGCATCCATTTTAAATCTCTTTTTACAGAGCTCACATTTGTAGGGACGTTCATTAGTCATTTCATCTTCATTCTCGATATCATTTAATTCTCCTGTTTCTGAGGTTCCATTCCTAAAGTAGTCTTCATCTCCAGTTTCATTTAATTCATCTGTTGCAGAGAATCGTTCACTCTCCTTAAAGCAATCTTCAGACAAAATATTTGTTGTTGAGCATCCTTTAAAGTTGTCGTCATCCACAGTGTCATCCAGCTCTGGTATTATGCAGACCTCGCCTAAAATATTTTCTGTAAAGAACGATTCGCCTATGGTTAGTTCATTGATGTCGGGCTTCTGTTCACATTCGCTGAGTAGATCCTTAAAATATTTTTCGCTTTGTTCGCATCTGACTTTGAATTCATATGCATTCTTGGCAGCCGAAATGCAGGGCCCACATATGTTTTGAGGCAATGAATCGGCCTCCCTAATTACACAGTTTGTACAATAATCCAGCATAACAATATGGAGTGGTTCGTTATCCGTCCGCTCTCGCTTGGCAAATATATTCTCCAGTGTGGTACAGTTTAATGTGCAAAAGCGACAAATGTCTTCTATTTCGTACTTGATGTTGAGTTCCTCACTTTCGCTCAGACGTTCCATAAAATACTTTTCGCTTTTCTCCAATCTGAGTTTGAATTCAAAAGCATATTTTGCAGCCGATATGCAGGGTCCACAAATGTTTTGGGGCAATGAGTCGCATTCATTGATTTCGCAGTTGGTACTAGAGATGGGCACGGGCCGGGTCGGTCCTCGGGACCCATGGTAGAGGTGCAGAAACATCGAGTGAAACATCGATAGCATCGATGTTTGCAAAACATCGGAACAATCGATGTTTGTTAAGTCACTATCGAATGTTTTTAAACGCAACAATTACCATAACAATTCACCATAAAGTTAATCAACTACATGCAAAATTAAGAACACAGTAAGGAATATCGGTATGGAATTTTATGAAATGTCGGTTATTCGAAAGATTGGACAACTTTGCAGCTCGTACAATGCCTCGCATCGCTACTCTGATTGATCCGCGCTTCAAAAAAGATGGCTTTCTCCGAAGTTCAAACGCAGACCAAGCAGCTAAAGCGTTGAAGCTGGAATTGCTCTCTCTTAAATCAACTACTCCACGACGTCCACCAACACCAGAATCAACTTCAAACGAGGCAAGCAGCAAATTTTCATTTTTGCAAAATAAGCCTAAAGTAAAGTCTACCAGAGCCGATGCCATTATTGCCACAAGGCAATATATGGAAAAAGAAAACATTCCTGACACTTGCGACCCCTTGAAGTATTGGGAGGTATGATTTTTAAATAATTATGACTAACATGTTAAATAAGAAATATTTTTTACAGATGACTGCTGACAACGAACTGAAATTGGTTGCAAAAAAATTTTTCTGTATACAAGCCTCGTCCTGTGAGTCTGAACGAGTATTCAGAAAAGCTGGACAAACCATATCTGACCGCAGGACAAGGCTTAAACCTGAAGTTGCTGATCAACTTTTGTTCCTGAATAGAAATAGACACTTTAAATGATCTCAAATAAATCTCATGTTACTGTTTGTGCTGTTTCTGTTCTTTTTGCATTTTCTTTTTTTTTTTTTTAAACATCGATGTTTCACTCGATGTTTTTTTTGAAAACATCGAAAACATCGATGGACACGAACATCGATGTTTCTGCACCTCTAACCCATGGGCCTTTTACAAAATTGTCGGGTTCGGGCCGAAAAATCTCATTTCGGGTCGGGCCGGGCCGGGCTCGGGCCTAACTTCAAAGCCCGAAGGCCGGAACAAGCCAAAATCTATTGCATTTTTGAAAGATAAAGTTTACGAATTACTAAATCAGCTAGTTTAATTATTGATACGACGAGCTCATTTGAATCTGACAGTAGTGAAAGGGTATTTGCCACATCTGGAAGTGTTTTGTGCGAAAAAAGCACTAGGTTGCTAAGTTCCAATTTCGAAAAGATTTTATTTTAAAAAAAATTTGTTTATTTTTTAATTTTTCGGGCGGGCTGGGCGGTCTTCGGGCTTTATAACAAAAGTATCGGGCGGGCTTGGGCCCTTTTTCCATCGGGAATTTCGGGCTCGGGTCGGGCCGGGCCTGAAAAATGAGGCCCGCGCCCATCTCTAGTTGGTACACCTTTCCAGTATTGTAATCAGGAGTGGTTCGTTATACGTCCGCTCTCGCTTGGCAAATATATTCTCCAGTGTAGTACAGTTTAATGTGCAAAAGCGACAAACTTCATCCATTTTCGTAATTTTTTGCTGCAACTCGAAACCAGAGTACCAGATGCAAAGCGCACTTCACACTTTGACAGGTCAAATACGAATGCTCAAATGTATTCCTCAGGAGGGCTTTATATAACCAGCACAAAGCAACTATAATCAAAAGCTTTGGCTACTTTGATTGTGAAAATAATTTGAATTTTACTAAATAATCGTAAAAAATCAAAAAATCAGAAAAAATCAGAAAAAATCAAAAATAATCCGAAATACCCCAAAACGATTATTTTTGATTTTTTTTTATTTTTTACGATTATTTAGTAAAATTCAAATTATTTTATTTATTATTAATTTATCAAGGTAAGCGCTCCGCGAAATTTAAAATGTTAATTTTACTTTTTATTTCTTGGTTCAATTATAATTCACGATTAGCTTTAAGCCTTTGTGTTGTACATGTACTCTGGCCTATTGAATATGAGAAAAAAGATTAAGTTCGCATTTTATTTTGGGCTTAAGTATCCTTCCGCATTGTTCAAAACTGAAAAATATATGAAATTAAAACAATTTTACATGTATGTGTATTAGAAATTTAATCCAATCGCGGAACTTCATATTAATTTAATTGTATTTCTGTAAAAACAAGTTCAAATTATTTTAAGAGCAAACTAGTGATGTAAATTTGAGTGGAAACATCGATGTCGATGCTCATCGATGTTTTCAAAATTTAGCATCGATGCTAGTTGATACATCGGGTCGAAACATCGATGCATCGATGTATTTCTAATGTTTGAAAACCATACCATTTTTAAAAGAAAACTAGAACTTCTTAGATAAATGAAGCTCACTTTCTCTTAAAAACGTATGCTTTCATAGCAATTTTAAAGTTTTAAATAGTTTTTATCTTAAAAGTATTAACACAATCTACAAGAGGTCTTTTCGATGAGAGCTTTGAAGAGACATATGTAAGCCTTCTTGTAGCTATAGTATCTCTGACTAATTTAAATAAATTTACTCACTTAGGCATTGCAAACACTGCCCAAATTACTATAAACTCATTGTCAGAGCGGCGAAAATGGCGTGTTGAAAGTGCGGCAGCCGATGTTTTGCAAAACATCGATGCATCGCCATGCAACATCGATAAATCGGCATCAACAAAACATCGGAAAACATCGAGAAATATCGCTGGAAAAACATCGATGCTCGATGCATCGATGTTTTTTTACATCACCAGAGCAAACTAAACAACTGCGAACTAGTTCTTGATTCGTTCATTCACTCATCTTAATGACCCGTTCATTTGAACTTTTTCAGAACGAAGCGACACAACTCTTATTAGAATAGTTCAGTTCTGCTCCCCAGCCAATCCGTTCATGTTTGTTGCCTTGGAATTCTTTTAATTAGAACAAAATTGAAATAAGCGTCAACATAAAAATGTCCAGCAACAACACGGACACTGGCGACACAACCATATTGGCAACAACGAGTGCAACTGTACAGGATTACAACCCGAATCCAAACGATGGGGAGTTATTGGAGCCCCGCGAATCGCTGGTAAGTTCGTTGCCAAAGGTCTAAGCACCCCTCAGCGGGCAGATCCCCTTGAGACGTTGTCTAATCTATAATCTTAATGCAATAGATAACAACAGCTGTAAGCTTTCTACAAAATACCAAAGTGCGACACACTACACTCATCCAAAAGCAGCAGTTTCTACGGTCCAAAGGTCTAACAGCTCACGAAATCCAATTGGCATGTGAGAGAGCCGGTGTTTTTAGCCAAGATCCGAACAACCCAAATACCGTCATAAATATTGGATCACAGCTGGCGGTGTTGCCACAACAAACGGCCTTCGGCAGGCTGCGTGAGATGCTCCACACGACAGCGCTGTTCAGTGGTCTCATCTATGGCATCTATTTGTTCTGGCGGGTAAGAAATTGCCAATTGCATAAATCTTGAATTTATACTCATCTTCCATAAATCAGAAATATATTGCACCGTTCCTGTTTGGCAAGCCCAAGAAAAAGCCGGTGGAGAAAGCCTTGGAGGACATTGATAAGAAGGTGGAAACCAGCAGTGAAACCTTCAATAAGGAGATAACATTGGTCAAGGACATGATTACGCTGCAGCAGAAGGAGCAGACCCAGCAAATTAATCGTGAATTCAGTAATTTTCGCAGCGATCTGGATGCGATCAAAGGCTTGTTATTGAATCGCAAACAATTTGCATCGCCAGTAGCGTCCATGACGATGCCCACGATCCCTGCCTGGCAATTGGCCAGCTCGCCGCATCATCATCGCCATAGCAACAATAGTCAATCCGATGATAATGAGAAGGCTGATGATGCCGGTTCCGGTTCGGGATCATCTGAAACTGAAGTAGTCACCAAGAACAGTGATTCTAGCTTAGAGATCATGTAATAAGCAATCTAAAGGCTTTCATATATGGCTTATATAAACTGGCTATGTATTCAAAATGAAAATGTATATTGAATTGATATAATTTAGACGGTTTTTGCGTTTGCGATTTAGCATTTAAGTTTAATAGTCCATGGCTAATCCATATCCATAATCGCTACCAAAAGATAACACACGGAATGTACACACACACACATGTACACAAATACGAATATATAAATATACATAAATATATATATATAATTAAAACAGGTTTGAATAATTTGAAAGAAACTTTAATTAGGCGACTTTTTTTGTTAATCTATGCGACAAGAGCACCGGGATTTATTTTATTTAAATAAAAAAATAAGAACTGAAATGATTGTGTGTGAAAGGGGAGCTGGTGGGGGTGGGGGGCGTCTGGGAGAAGTGATAGATTATCTTAGTTAATATTCGTTTTTTAAACTTATGATTAGGATTTAATTTTTATCTAAATTGCCGAATTTTCGTTTTGTTTTTTTTTTACTTATTTTGTTTCGCTACGATCCTATTAAATTGGCTAAATTTCCATTAAATTTGATTAGAAGGGGTATCCACGATGGCTTCCAGTTGGCAGCCTAAACAAGCCACCAAATGGAATCAATTGTGACAATATCCCATTTTAAGGTATATTTTCATTGTGCGGTGCGTAGTTTCTTGCTATTGTTTTTCCATTTTTAATATTTTTTATTACAAATTTGGTTCTCTGCGCGATCCGTTAATATATTTTTAGTTTTTGTTTTTCGACTACTTAAGTTAAATGTTTTTATTTTCTTTTTTATCGATTTGTACATACGATAAATTAGTTTTGTTTTAAGTAATAATCCTAAAAATATACGTTTATAGTCTCACAAAAGATTGTTTGGGTCTTATTTATATATAATATTTATATATCAATTTTTAAGTGCTGCACGGAATGAACAATTCAAAATAATTCCTTCAAATTGATCCTCAGTGCAAGTGCAAATTGTTTGTATTTCATGTTTCTCTGTGTGTGTGTGTGTGTTGTGTTTAAAGTTTGGAAAACAATTAATATTTGTTGTAACACCTCCCGATCGAATTCTTCATTCTACCCATACTATGTATGCATATATCCGTACCTCAACTGGTCCTGTAGGGTAGCTTGTAAATTGCAAAGATTAACAACAGCCAGGCCGTAGTTATCAGCTATATATAATATAATTTGATAAAAAACATATGTACAATTATTAAACTTTAAACTTGTAACCGTTAGTTTTTAAATTTCAAGGGTATTCACAGAAATGATTAATATCCAAATTATAAATGACACTCGATTACATTAATTATTATATTCATTAGGCCCAAATTGTAGTACAGAGTGTGTCATTAGGATTAAACAGTGAATACCCTCAAGATATTTGTTTAAAACGATGCCTAGATTATAAACGCTAAATGAAGGAAACACAATAGTGGTACTTAGCCCCATGGTGCACTTAGTTAGCTTAGCTTAAAGAGAAGATAGACGAGAGAGTAGTTTACAAGATACAAGTACAAAATCTAAACAGCTGAATTAATGACCGCTGTGCTATTTATACTTGTGGTTGCCCCAAAGGCGCCCGATGCTGCCGATGTGCTCGCCGTTGCCGTTATGCTGACAGCTGCTGCTGCTGCTGTGGTTCCACCATCCGGATAACCACCAGATGCAGGTGCCGGCGACAACGACATTGTCGAGGATGACGGCGATGAGCAGTCGCTTTGAACACTCATCGTTGGTGAGGCAGCAACCAAGTTGCTGCTGCTGCTCGTATTGCTGATGGTTAGGGGAAACTGTGATGGTGTCCCAGTTGGCGTATGTGGTGACAATGGTGTTAAAACGGAAGACGTTGACGACGACACTGGACTCCCAATGCTGTTGGCGTTCGTTGTGATTGCTGATGTCACTGCTCCTCCTCCTACTCCTGTTACTGATGTGCTGTTGCAACTGTTACTGCTATTGGCTGTGGTGGGCGTGGCAGGCGTTGATATGGCAACCGCCGATGATGCTGTTGATTGTGGCGCTGTTGTTGCCGCCGGCGATTGTTGCTGTTGATTATTGGAATTATTGCCAGAGGCAGCTGCTGCTGCAGCGGCACGTTCACGCTCACGATCACGCTGCGGCCGGAAGGCTTCGCGCAGCGCCTCCACGCGATTCTCATTGGGTCCCCAGCGAGCGTAGCCGGCGCTATTCTGCAGCCAAACCACCTGGGTGCCCTGCATACACTTGATCAGCACCTCGGATCTGTTGGCAAAGTAAATTGAGTTTGATTAAATTCTGATGCAGCCGTTGTTCTTGTTTTAAACCCTTGCAGCGAAAGATCCCATAAAGTTAATATACAGGCCTGTTCCGGTTTTCACTTTTTATTTTATAGCATTTAGTGAAATGCATTTATTCACTTTCCATTAAGGCTAAGTATTTAAAAATGCTCGTTTTTCACTTTATCGGACTTAAACTCATCAGCTCAAAGTGAAATAAATCCGTAGAGCTTCGCCGAAATGATATTAGAGCAGGTTAAAGAAATTCACTTCCGCAAAATCTTACCGAAAGTGGAAACCGGAACAGGCCTGATAATGTTGATCCGCATCAACAGCTCGTTCGATGTTGATATGTTCGCCTGTTTGAAAATATTTAAATCAGGGATTAAAACCCAAAACGAAACCGTAACCTTTAACCGGTAAAAACCGATTGATTTTAAAGCCATAACTGAAACCGTAACCGAATAAAAAAAATTTCATTTGACCGAAACCTTTAAACCGAAACTCTGTAAACCAAAATAACCGTTTCATTTATAAGGTTTAATTTCGGTTTTTCATACATACAAAAAAAACATTAGTTTTCATTTTTAATTTTGATTTTTGATTTGAATTTCTAATGTTTAATTTTAATTTTTGATATTCATAATCAAAATTTTCATAGCACTGAATAAGCGCAAATAAAATAAATTTGTTGAATGAAATATTAATATTATTAAAATCAGGGATTAAAACCCTAACCGAAACCGTAACCCTTAACCGGTAAAAACCGATTGAAATTTAAAACCGTAACTGAAACCATAACCGAAAAAAAAAAATTTTCATTTGAACGAAACCTTAAAACCGAAACCCTGTAAACCGAAATAACCGTTTCACTTATAAGGGTTATTTTCGGTTTTTCATACATCCAAAAATAAATTTTTATTTCCAATTTTTATAATAAAAATTAAAAAATAGTTGTATTTTTATTTGTTATTTTAAAAATCGCAAATAAGAGCTATGGTATAACTTTAAAATACAATTTTAAAACCATGTTTTATTTAAAATTTTTTTATAAAAACTAAAAAAAAACAATATAAAAAAAATTTAAAACGAAAACTTTTGAACTGTTTCTATTTTTTCCGACTCATAAGTCTTGTTGGCGATCTCTAATATTTTGTTATTAGTTTTGTATTTTATTTTTGATTTTTTAATTTTGATTTAGTTGTATGTGAAATAAATGTGTAAATGAAACATTACGAAAGTAATGCCTTTTTAATCATTATTTTTATATTATTAATATAATTATATTTTTTCAAAGAAATTTATTTTGTGTGAACCGAAACCATACCGGTATATTTTAAAACCGAAACATACAAAAACCGGTTTACCATTACAAAACCTTTTTTCAAAGATTTTGCTTAACGGATCACCGAAAACCTAAATGCGAACATAACCGAAACCGGAACTGAAACCGATATTCGTTTCGGTTTTAATCCTCGATTTAAATTTAACTTTGTACAGGTTCGTCATTTTTGCTGCAGACTATTCGTATGTGGGATGGGATCACTGTACTTCAAGTTTGTCAGAAGACAGATCAACCTTTAGTATGAAAAACTTTTTTGTTTGCTGTGATTTCTCAAGCAATCTCACAGAGATTTGGTTAAAATCGGTCGACTATGTCATATAACACTGCCATGGGAACAATTCGTGAAAATCAAAGTTAAGTCTTAAGGATCCCTTTAACTGTAGGATCACTGAATATATAGCTCTGCAAGGGTATTAAATCCTCGGCGAGTCGAAGATAACTCTGTTTTATAGTTATATACTCACTTTTGCATCATGTGCTGGTAGCCATGTCGATACTCGTGCGCCATTCCCAGCACAACCATCGAGCGACGCTTGTACATGCTCTCCTCCAGCTTGGCTATGCTCTTCCACTCCGGCAGAAAAACAATGAAACTGATGGAAATAATTAGATTAGAATTGAATACAAATTGAAACTGATGATGGCAATTCGAACTCACCTCAAGGGCTCCATGGAATCAGTGAGCAGTTTATCCACGTGCAATAAACAAGCTTCAATGAGCTCCTCGCAATGCGGCGGATTCACTTGGAAGGAGCCAGAAACGGGCTTAAAGTCCAGAAAGGGTCTGCATGGATAATAATGGATGCTAGAGTTGCTGTAGCGGATAGTAATTAATGGGACTTACCCTCTGGAACCAAAGTAGGCATCCGTGTCGGCAAAGGCGGAGCAATATTGGCGAAAGTATGAATTGAATGGGGAAGCGAAGCACTCAAAGCTGACACCGAAATGCCTGTGAAGACACTCGAAAACCGGCACCGGCAGGGCCGCCTGGGTGAGCTCCGCCTCCTGGGATGAGTTGAGGGCATTGCCCAAGAACGTTTGATAGCGCTTGAGCAGACACCAGACCCGACCAATGAACAGATCAAACTTCTTGTCATCGAAGCAATTGTGGCGATAGAGCTGCTCCAGCTTTTGCAGATAGGTGAGGTTGATATACTGGGCATCCGGCTGATTGATGGTCGTCGGCGTGTACTTGATGATCATGTGATCGCGATCCTGCAGATATTCAATGGCCGGCATGCGGGGCGAGGGCACCGCAAACTGTATGGGATAGCACCAGACCTTCTTCAGATGCGGAGGCGGCGGTGGCGGCGTCGGCTCCGGTATCCCATGCTCCTTGAGCAGCTGCAGGTGTCGTTCACGGATTTTGCGCGCATGTTCCGCCGATAGATGAAAGATTTTAATGCACAACGTTTCCACGGAACTCTTGACTGTCTCCACCAAATGCGGTTCGCATTGACGCTTCAGATGCGCCAAACGATCCTGGAAATCTTCATAGCTGGCGCCGACAGTGCGACGCAACCATTGGAATGTATCCTCCACATTCCATTTGACAACCTTCTTGGACTCCGCCGGCGCCGAACGCGACTCGATGATTTGTTTGGCCGCCTCGGCGTAGCGGGAAAGCTGCTTGCGTGCGTCACCCGTAAATTTGGGCTTGACAATCTTAATGGGTATATCGGCCATGATCTCGCGATACATGGAGCTGGAGATTTCGGGCAGGCAGTTGCTGGGCAGCAACGGATCGCAGCCGGTATCAATGACCTTGCGCTCCATGAGCCAGCGATTGAACGAGTCGCGTGGCGCTTTGATGTTCTCCCTGCGCATGCATAAATCCTCATAGGTCTTGAGCAGCTTCATGCTGAAGGCGGCGCGCAGTGCTTCGATCTCTGGATGCGGTTGGGGCAACAGCGTCGGCGGACGTTCAACAATCACCGCATTTGTGCACACCTCCAGATCCCAGGGACCGGCGAGCACAAACTTTTTCATGGGCGGACCACCGTGCGGTCCCATGTGTTGCTGCTGCTGCTGCAGCTGTTGATGATGCGGGTGCGGGTGCGGGTGTATGTGCATGTCATCCGAGGGTCGACGCTTCAGATGATGATGTTGATGCTGCTGCTGGTGCTGCTGGTGCGGCGTCATGGGCGTTGGTCCACCAACGCCACTGCCACCAGCATGGCAAATGCCCAGGGGATCGGTCAGCGGATCAAAGGGACGCGCGCCTGGCATTTCCCACAGGGATTCGCCGGTCACCTTGTTCCAGTAGTACGGTCGATTCTCCCGCTTCGACCAGAACTTGCGCCATCCCTGATTCACCAATTCTGCGGTCAATTCCTCACCATAGCCACCTGGCCCAAGGGTTGGCGGACCTTGCGGTGTGTGTGCCATAGCCTCCAGCGTGGGCGGGGCATGATGTGTTTTCGTAGGCGTCGATGGCGACGAGCAGCTGGCCACCGGTGAGCTGCCAGCGCTCATCATGTGACCGCCAGCATCTCCAATTGCTCCAGCTCCAACTGTTGTTATTGTTGCCGTCGGCGATGGCGTCATATTGTTGGATGCACTCGCCGTTAACTGATCCCAGGCACTTTGGGCGCTTGTGCTTGGCTGCATCATGGGACTCACGGTGCCTGTGGAGGCGATCACCGATGGTGGCACCTGCAGCGCTCCCAGATTGTGCATATTGCTGTTATTAGCTGCCATTTGAGCTCTGCAAGAATAAACACACACACACACACACATTATTAACATCTCTTGTTTACGTTTTATTCAATAGCGAGAGAGAGAGAGCAAGAGAGAGAATGAGAGCGAGCGCACGCAAGTCGAGCAACCACTGAAATACTTCGGTTCCAGCTTAACGGCAACTAGTCGGCAAGAAACACTCAGCGAGGCAGCAACGCAAGCCAGAGAGTACGCGCAAGTGGTCGAAACGAAGGATCGTCATGAATGTGACGTATACACACTCACACATACAGTAGCATATAAATATGCCGTTATGCACGCACATCACAAGTCATTCCCCCTCCCACCTAAACGGCCCCAACAACATAATTCGTGCTCGATGAGTGGAGCTTTTGCTTTGAGAGCGGCGCGCATGTGAGTCGCGTGAGAGCGAGAGCACGAATGAGAAATCAAAACAAATTGCAAAAGAATAGAGATTTTCTGCCTGCTTGTGTATATGTTTTGACGAGCGTGTACCTAGCGTATGCGCACCGCACAAATAAAAATATACAAAAATTATTTGCAGGCAACTTTGTTGCTGCATTCTACCAAACACACACGCACACACTAACAACGCTTGCATTACATGTCATAAACAATTCCAGATACCTTAAAAAAAAAAGAAAAACAAACACTAACAACACTCAATAGCTTCTCTGTGGTTTCATGTCTACGTCATGTCAAGCACAGAAATAATGGCGCGCTTTTTACATCAAAACACACAGACACCAATTGCAGTTATAAACATATTTTTTATAAATTATAACATTAAACGTTGTTTTTGGTAGGCGCAACGTTACTTTTTGGCGCGCGGGCATAATATTGTGGCATTTGTCGCTTATATATATTTATAAACAACATTGTGACTGCACCGAAAATTTCTCTACACTTTCTTTTCAACCACATCAATATAATCTACGCCTTGCTGCTGCTGCTTTGTGTGGTCATATTACAAACGAGCTTAAATGCCACTAAACTCACCTATTTTCAACTATCCTATTATACAAAACACGCACTACGTGTTTTCAAACATTTATAACGCTCGTACGTAATTATTTGATACGATTTATTTGTGTTTTACAAAAAAGTTTCTGAAAAAACTTGTCTTCCAGAAGTACTTCAGCTAAGTGTGACCAATCACCGCAAGTGTTGGATTGCCAACTATTGAGTGGCGGTCGGACAAACCAATTTAGCATATTTCAGGCTAGATCTAGCATTTTTGAAAATGTAAAAGCTTATAAAATTTGCAAATAGCTTATAGCCTGAAATCTAGCATATTTTAAAATTCATATAGCATATTCTAGCAATAAATATTTTCGTGACATCAACAAAATATTTCATAGCTTTAAAATATTTCACGGCATAAAAATATCGGATCTTTGTTCTTTGTTACGTGAACTTTATTCTTATTATCACAAATTCACGAATCAAAAGAATAAAGTTGCAAAAATGCCAAAAATATTGTAAAAGCAACTATTTCGCGATGCATGACTGGAATGTAGTAAATTTAAGGATTGGCTTCGGAAATTGCAAGCTGACGCAACAAAAGCATATTGCTGCTATTGCAAATCAACAATAGCAGCCAAAGTTTTTGATATAAGGCTGCATGCGGCGTCCAAAAAACATTTATCATCAATGAGCTCAATCACAAAAATATGTTAGTCTTAATAAAAAAAACACCATATTTATATGAATGAGGAAGGAATTAATGATATGATATCGATGATATGATATGTTAAGTAATTTAACTTCAAGAAAAACCTAATGATATTGTATGTTTTCTTGCATTTTCCATGCAATTTGGTTTTTAGCTTATTTTAGCTTATTTTTACTCAAAATCGAGCTAATGCAGGCGCTCAACTCCTGGCAACACTGCTTGCGGCATAAACATATTCATATTTAATATAATTAAATATGAATGATACAAGCTTCGAAGATTGAAAATTAAATTAATTACGAGTAGTTCATCATATATCATTTTTATTTGAATGTGAATGAATAATCAAAAGAATAGCCGGCAATTTTACAATCGATAAAATCGAGCGGCACTCCACTTGTAATTATACTAAAAAATACCAGCAACAGGCAGGTGCAGAAAAAGATTTGTATATACACAATATGGTATCTACAAGATACTATTTGTCTTTAATATTGAATTTTATTCATTCTGGATGGAGGTTGTGGAATGTTTACCAACAGTATTTACATATATTTGTAACTAATTTGATGCCTGCAGCTTAAGGCAAATTTCAACGCTAATTGTGAGATCTGGCTTAAATCTGTTGATCAAGCGTAACAAATTCAGCTTTTTCGCCTTTGAATTGTTGGATTCCAGTTCGTACAAGGTGGACAGGTTAACGAGTAAGCTCTCATTCAACGATTTCTGTGGATTCATCTTAATGGCGCGTTCGTACAAGTTGATGGCATCCTTGAGTTTTCCAGCATAGAGTAAACAAACGCCCATATTGTTCAGTATCATAGTATTACCAGAATCCAAATGCAGCGCCTTTTGAAATATCAGATAAGCCTCTGGAAAGTCATTTTTGGCCACAGCTATGAGACCCTTGTCCACCAAGTCACGCAAATCAGGTGACGAATTGCTGTTAAATAAATGAAATCAAGCTTTAATATAATAAAAGTTATTAAAAATTAATGTACCTACATTTCACGCAGCCGCCGTGAGACGGCAAACTTTTGCTCAGCACCAAATATATCACCAATTTGCAAGTAGATGCGTCCCCAGGCCGAATATAATGATCTCTGCTCCTCTTTACTCAGGCTGGAACGTGTGAGAAGCATTCCGCCCATAATGTCATCAATCATGCTGAATTTCTTCATCTAAATAGGCAAACAAATTAATATAATGCGTTCAGATTTGACTTTTTTGACCCACCATTAAGGCGCAGTTAATTATTGACTGCAATACACGTTCAGCTCGTCGCTGCCAAAATTCCGCAGCTTGCGTATTTTTTAATCTATCATAATGCTCCTTAATCTCATTGCCTATTACGTGTAGTTCAGAGAGCTGGTCCAGCGCCAGGTGTGGCTTTCCCAGGTAAATGGGCAGCTCGGCCAGAAGCAGGCGAAACGAGAAACATGCGATTGAGCCTTGTTTACCATTATACATCTCAGGATAGAACTCATAGAATACATCTGGTCCATTCAGTTGGCCAAAGGGTTCGGCCTCCGCTTGCAACAAATCGTATTCGTCCAGCTTGGCCAGCAATGCGAGACGTGTAAACCACAATTGCAGTGAGTGCGGTGAATGTTTAGCTGGCTGACCAGCTCTTCCATATCCCTGGCCATAGATGGTCAAAAGTCTGCCAGTCAGATTGACTGCTGCTCGAAAGCAACCGGCATTTATTAGGGTACGAATGCCACGCTCATCCTGTGTGACATTCTCCACTCCAAGGATTTTCCTTTGCTGCAATTCACCCTCATCCAGATGCTGCGTCACAGCAATACTTATGGGATCGGGCTAAAAATAAAGACAATTGAGTGTCAGCATTTCAATTGTATTTAATTGCATTAGTTACTTACCAAATCATTGGCTATGTGTATGCCTGGCATTACAAGATGTGTTGCCTGATTGCCCAGTTCAGTTGGTGTGGGGAGTCGCCATAAATTTCTAACATCGTCGCTCACTTTTATTGGCTCGTCGGGCTCAGCTGTTTCCAGATATTCAGGCGGCTGAAAGCAACCTGTAAATGTGCTGGCCAACATATTGTTGCTGCCGCTGCCGCTGCTGCTGCTGCTCTTCTCCGCTGTGTGCGTTGGCTGCGGTTGCGTTTCTTTGCCTTTGGATTTTGTGTTTGTCAGCTCATCAAAAAAACTGGGCGGATCGTTGGCGAAGTATTCGCTTAAGCGTCCGTTTGGGTTGTTTGTCATTCCGTTTTAATGTTTTTTTTATTAGTTGTATCGATAATGTTTTTTATAGAGGTGGTGAAAGATCGATGCTTGCAAAACGTCGGTGTTGCTAGGCCACTATCGAATGCTTTATATACAATAAATAATAAACAATCCTGATAGTTACGACCCCCTAAAATATTGGAAAGAAAGTATTTTAAAAATAATTTGAGAAATTTGTTCAATACAATCCATTTTACAGATGAGATTTACAGATTTAAAACTCGTGTACAATTTATTGTATGTGTTCAGCAAACATCGAAATAACACACACCTCTAATAAATAAATGCATTAATCAGCTGATTGCATTGGCAAAAAAAGCTAGGTGGCAACCTTGGCAACAGTGGCAGAAATGACAATGGCCGTGTTCACCAGAACTAATCAATCAGTAATCATGTATTTTGTTTGCTCGATAACAAAGCATCACAATCAGAAAATTTCAGCGTTCTATTTTGGTGATGAATTTTCAGTCATAATAATCAAAAAATTTGAAATCATGATTGCTAATCACTGCATTTCACCAGAATAATCATGCAAATTTCATCGATTATCTGTTGTCGATTTGTTCTGGTGAACACGGCCAATATTTAACTCCTTTCAGAAACAAAATCGATTTTAAATACCAAAGGTCACACTGGATGAAAATAAATATCGCTTAAGAATATCGATGTTACAAAATCACGATAGCCCAAAAATTCTATCGATACCAGTGTTAACCAGTGCTGCCCAACCACAACATTTGAAATTTAAAATTTAAACAGTATTTTTTCTATATTTATTTATTGCAATTGCATTATTATTATTGTACAATACAAAAAGCAAATTAAGATTATTCTAAAATTTAGAAACATAACGTCATTTGATGACCGAAGTGTAACATTAAAATTGTATTTACAAAAGCAGCGCCTGCGCATTTCAATTGTTGAACGCTATTTCTCTTTCTCTCTACTGACCGTTGAAAATGGTTTCGGGGTAATAGCTGGGGGCGTTGAACATGCGCGGGAAACCGTTGGCATCCAGTTGACCCACAGGCAGCATAATATCACTGAAAAAAAAGAAAAAAGCAAACGAAAATAAGTACATGTGTATGCTTAAGTGTGTGTGTGTATTAGAGAGTGTATGCAATTTGACGCCCGTAAACGATCAAACACAGCGGGGAGTGCGGCAACAACTGAGCGGAGGAGGAGGGCAGAGAGGCACATGCTACACGCATGCGCTCTCGGTTTCGGCATCGGAGCACGTCAACGTTGGCGACCAGAGACCGAAGAGGTCTATAAATATGCATAGGACCGTGCACAAGGAGCTGCAAAATTGGACATAAAACACGCTCAAGTGCCTTTTAGAAAAAAAATGGCACCGGACCGCACTGAATTGAGATTGGAAATCGGACTGGTACTGGGACTTGGGACTTTTGGACTGCTGTTGGTATTGGTAATGGTAATGGTAAATGCTTAGGGAATGTAGACGCAAGTGTTTTACGGTCACTTAAACGAATTTTTTAATGCCAATTTGAAAACAATTGACTTTTTTCTCTTTTTTTGTTTTGTTTTGTGGAACATGCGTTGAATGAATTGTTTTACGAGTTATGTGGAAAACATATTGTAATTAGTTTCGGGCTACATAGAAAAAACAAAAGTGTTTCCTTTTTACAAAACCCTGTACTTGAAGCATGTTCAAGTTTGTCAAATTTATTCCAAATGTGCGTAACAGGCAGAAGGGATGCCAATTAGGCATTTTTTCGGATAGATTTGTCTGTTTTTAATTGTTTCAGCTGGAAAAAATCTCAAACATTTGCTGTCCGAAGATCTGCATTTTTTTTAAATTCAATTAAATTGAATCCAAAAAGGATTCTATACTGCCAAATATTTATCTTTTTGAAAATGGAAACGATATAAAGGCGAAAACACTTTCGCAGTACACCAAAATTCACTTAAAATGGGAGAATGTTGAAAATACGTCAAACTTTTGGTCCGAAGCAAACAAATATCGAAACTCTGCAGGCAATAACCCTTTTTGAGAAGTGGTCACTTTCCCTCTGACTTTTCTATCGTTGCCATGCACGAGTGCAGAAGTAGAGAGTAAAAACGCTCTCTCAAAGTTAGTTTGATAAAAACTATATGTATATTTTATCTTCTGCAGATACGGTTTGCGTCGACACAAAACTTGATTCCATACGAATAAATAGCCTGGCAAATACCTAAAGATGATAGGCACCATTAGAGAAGTTCAATGACAATGAAAATGTTGAAAAAAATCATTGAAAATGCTATAAAACTTTTAAATTAAAAAAAATAAAATAGGAAAAAAGTTTGGTCTGTTTTTCTTTCTTTTTTTTTTTTTTAGTTTTGTTAGCTTTTTCCCCTGTTTTTTATTGGCCGTTTTGACTTTTTTTTCGGAAAATATTTGGGAGCTAGACTCTTACAATTTAGTATGTAGGTTTCTGGATTAAGTTTGTTTTTAAACTTGGATCTAACCACTTTATCATATATGTAGCTGCCATAGGAACGATCAGTCGAAAATCAAGATTTAATAAGAAAAACCTTCCTGGTTTTGAGATATCTCAGCCAATCTGACATATCATGCATCTAGAATGGTCCTATTTATCCTGACCAAATTTGGTTGAAATCGGGGCACTATATCATATAGCTGCCATAGAAACGATTGATCAAAAGTTAAGATTTTCGTTACTTCTGGAGACATCTCAACCAAATTTGTGTTTATTTTGTATTTGATTGAACTTACGGTCTTTGCTGTGGAGTGCGATCCCTTTGCCTGCGATTCTTGAACCAATTGGAGACCTGTGTCAACGTCAATCCCGTCTTCTTGGCCAGCGTCTTTTTCTCGTCGGGCGTGGGATAACGATTGGTCAGATAGCAATCCTTGAGAGCATTACGTGACTTTTCCTTAAAGCAATAGACGGTCTCCTCACCATCCCAAATGGTCTTTGGCAGTGGATACTTTTTACGCAGTCGATATTTATCTACGGCGCCCAAGGGACGACCGCGCACCTTTTCTGCCTCCTTGTAGTGCGCCTTGAACCAGAGGCTCTGCAAATCCACATGGTATTTCATGGAGAAACAATGTGTCTCCAGCAGACTATAGAGCTCATGGAACTGTCCAAGATTATAGGCAACCATGGCTCGTGCCCGCAGAACGCTCTCATTTGTCTTGAAGAATTCGCTGGGCGGCAGACTGCACAAGAAGTTGGTTAACTTCTCAATATCGCCCTTCTGCTGCAGTGCCTCGCACATGCATTGGATCTACACGAGTTGAGGATTTCAATTATTTGGGAGATTGGATACGGAATGGATTGTATGTGGTCATACCTGATCTGTGGAGAACTGCAACATTTTGGCATCGATCGGAAAACTGCCCACGGCGGACATGTTGTGTACTGCGGTGAGATTCGATATCAGATGTCCACCACTCGATGCTCCTGTGCCGCTCAAGCCGGCGGGACCACGTTGCAATCCTGCACAGAGCGCATCCGACTTGTTATTGCCATTGAGATCGCCCAGACTAGTATTGCCATTCTCAAAGATAATGCTGTTCAGCGAGGGATAATGTGTGGGCGTGGTGGCCGCTGTGGGCGGCGGTGACTTATCATAGTCATTGGTTATGTCCTGGAAACGTCGCTCGATCAGATCCTTTTCCGTGGACTCGTAGGGTGCGAATTTGTCCAATTGCAAAACTGTTTTGCAGGAAATGTTGCCACGATACCCTGCAGAAAAGCAAAATAAAATGGAGAAAATAATGGGGAATTACATAATGCATTCAAAATATAAAGAAAATTTTACGATTATTATGTATGGGTAATTCTCTAATGTCGAATGCGACATTCGTACGCATTCAAAGTGAAGTAAAACATATGCCAAAACATTATTTTGTTTTGACAAAAGGGGAAACTTATAGGTCTTGATTAGCACTATAATTAATGCCTAGGTTGATTTTGGGAAATTTTTCGTTTTCAAGATAATTTAAAATAACCAAGACTTTCGCACGCGACTCAGATAGAAGTCGTTTTTTCGGCGACCAGCTCTAACACTAATTTCGGCAAAACGTGAACGAATATTTTGATCCAATTTATTTTGAAATGTAATGCATTCATTTATCTAAAAAAAGCATTTTGTTTGATTTAAAAATAATAAGTATTTTTTTTTTAAATTTGATTTGAGTCACTGTCGCACGCGACATGTCGCACGTGACAAAATATTCCACAGAATATTTAAGTTGTTTCTGTCTCTCTTTTTTTAAATTATATATCGAAACAGCTCGAAAAACTTGTTGCAAATTAAAATTTCAATATATTTCTGTGTTAAAATGGTTTATGTTACAATGTTACTATCCTTCTAAGTGGAATCGATAGAATACAAACGGTCCATTTTGGAAATCAATTTTTAAGGAAATGGGCAAAAATATAGATAAAGTGAATTTATTCCAATGTAGAATCTATATGTTCATCCTTTTGAATTTCTTCTAGCGTATATTGCTTAAATAAATAACTTGAATACATTTTTAGAAGGAAATTTCACGAGATGTGAGTTTTTGATCAATTTTTCGTTTTTAGCCTCGGTTGACATTTCTGTGGAAATGCCCATATGTATATTAATTTTTAATACTACAGTCTTTTATATATTATACTAGTCGGCGGTGCTACAGTCGAGCGGTACTCGACTGTCGGAGACCCCGTACTTATTATAAAGATATCTCAAACAACAAAAAGATTTTCCTACTAAGACTGAATTTGGACTGATCGTTCCTATGGCAGCTATATGATATAGTAATCCGATTTCAATCAAATTTGGTCAGAATGTATGGGACCATCTTTTGTGAATATTCTGTCAGTTTGGTTGAAATATCTCAAACAGCAAAAAAGTTTTCCATACTAAGACTTGATTTTCAACTGATTGTTCCTATGGGAGCTATATGATATAGTAGTTCGATTCCAAACAAATTTGATCAGTATGTATGAGACCATCTTTTATGCATATTCTGTCAGTTTGGTTGAAATATCTCAAACAGCAAAAAAGTTTTCCATACTAAGACTTGATTTTCAACTGATTGTTCCTATGGGAGCTATATGATATAGTAATCCGATTTCAATCAAATTTGGTCAGAATGTATGGGACCATCTTTTATGCATATCCTGTTAGTTTGTTTGAAATATCTCAAACAGCAAAAAAGTTTTCCATACTAAGACTTGATTTTCAACTGATTGTTCCTATGGGAGCTATATGATATAGTAGTTCGATTCCAACCAAATTTGGTCAGTATGTATGAGACCATCTTTTATGCATATTCTGTCAGCTTGGTTGAAATATCTCAAACAACAAAATAGATTTTCATACTAAGACTTGATTTTCGACTGATTGTTCCTATGGCAGCTATATGATATAGTGGTCCGATCCAAAATCTAAAACAAACTCGATCTGCTCTTAATATAGACGAACCTACATACCAAGTTTGGAGTCTCTAGCTCTTATAGTCTCTGAGATCTAGGCGCTCTTACAGACGGACAGACGGACGGACGGACAGACGGACAGACAGACATGGCTATATCGACTCGGCTGTTGATGCTGATTAAGAATATATATACTTTATAGGGTCTGCCACGCCTCCTTCTGCCTGTTACGCACATTTTTTTTTGTGACAAAGTTAATAGACCCCTTTACTTTTTTAAAGTACGGGGTCTAAAAATGTGTATTATTTTTTAATGACATTACATTATATCGCGTTCCATAGATCAATAAAATTATAATGATATAATTAATTCAATGATATAACATTTCTAATATCACAGACTTTGGGAAATTTAAGAATCACTTTGTTTTCTTAAATATTGCATTCCAAAGTTCCAAAAAAATGGAATGACATTATTTTAAATCATTAATCTGTGCAGGTTTCCCCCTATTATAATAATAAATAATATTATTAAATCATTATAGGTTTCAGAATATTATAAAATCATTTTTTTTCTTTCTATTTCAAAAACAATAAAATTTTCAATGTTGTACTGTCAAAATTGTAGTTCTTAGGACTTTATATTAAATTTTCTCCATTTCATTGAAATTAAGAAAAAGTTTACCTTTCCTTTCCTTCAATAATCCATACCAAAGTGACATTCAATTATGATAATACGGACTGTAATCCTTATTAGATAATATAACTATTTTAAAATGGCACGTGTGAACTGAACTTTACACTTCTTGTTTTTTGAACTGTTTATGTTTCTTTTGTGCTCGACAAAAATTTGACGCAAGAGAATTCGTTTCTCACGTGCTACTTTGCAGTTCAGCAATAAGTGCAATCCCCCCACCCCGTAGCTGCCCCTATAGTTCCTTAAGAACTACCCTCCACCCCTTCTTTCCAACTGAACCCGACCACGACCGCCCAAATGCATGTGACTAATCAAATTCTGCACATGAGCAATGCTTTTGCTGTCTTTCGACACCTCAGAGCTCAGACTGAGCATAATAATATCATATTGAGCAGAAAGAGACATAAAGTCAATATATACAGTGACATGCGATACATGCATATTTACATATACATAAATATATAAACAATCAATATACATACACATATATAAATGCATGTATTGCCTATGTAATCGCATTAAAATTATAATAAAACAAATAATTAAGCAGTTGTTATTGAGTGGAAATTACATTGAAGAATTCTAGCTTGCAATTATTCTTTTGCAAATTCCAATAAACTCTTTCATAAGATCAACAATTTCATTCATAGTTTGATTTGTATAGTTTCCATAAAAAGTGAAACGAAGAGTTCTTTTAAATTGTTTATTCTTCTAGTTACAAATTACATGCACTGTGAGAAACAGTCCATTTTAAACTTATATATTCGAAGAAAAACTTTATTTGAAATTTATTTTACGAATTTAAGACAATATATAAATCTGTGGAAAATATTTTCTTTTTGATAAAACCTATTCTTAAATTATTGTTTAATTTTATAACAGCATTCGCAGCGAAACATTTTAAACGGAAATTTATCTACTTCAGTTAATTTTTTTAATTTGTATATTTAAAGTTTTAAATATGTTTTCAACATATTTTTTCGAAATTTAGCTTGGGCTTTCTTTTATTTTTATATTCTTACAATAATATTTATTGTAAACTAATTAAATTTGAGACAACATTGTTTGCTTCTAAGTAAATAAATAAATAAAATAAATAGATAAAAATATTCTTCATGATTCATGTTTTCCAAATTTCATCGGACATTGTTTTTTTTATTGTTGTGTATGTTTCACTATAACAAATTTGCGAGCTCAATCAGCGTCTAAAAAATGTGTAATCTTCAGCAAAAACAAAAAATTAAAACATAAAAAAAAAATAGTCCCAGGCTTTAATTGTTTATGCAGCGCCTCATTGACGCCTGTTTCAAGTAATTTGATATCAATTTTATGGATTTAATTTTTTTTTTCGTTTTTTTTGTACGTTTGGCTAGCCAAACTGATAAGGCTGATGGAGGCTTACCAGCATTTGGCAGAAAGAGCGATCCATAGGCCATGGGCGAACTGATGTTATCATGTTGCACGGCTGAATGATCCGATGAAGTGCCGGCGGAACTGGTTGAGTCCAAATCACCATTGATGGACACGGATAAATTGGTGGTATCCATATTTTTGTCAAACATATTTTTGATATTTTTTTTTTTATAATTTTCACTTGCAACGGCACAAAATTGATGTAACTACCGCAATTATTTGAATTGCGTTTTAGTATTGATACACAAATTATTGAAATTTTCCATTAAAATATATCAGTTAATAACGGCTCAATTATATGTAAAATATTTGGAATATTTAAACAATTCAAATGTTTTTTGTTAACTGCTGCCCGTTGGCGGCAACTCGACGCTTTCGCTTTTCAAACTCAACTGCAAGTGGCAAAGAGAGCGACAGAAGCGAAGACGAATTGAGCATATGAACTGCATTCAAGGCTGACTGACGCCTGAGGCTATTCCGCTGCCTGCGGCTGTCTGCCTGAAACGTTTGGAAATGGAACGTGTTGTAGGGCTGTTGCTATGCATGTGTGCGAGTGCGTGAGCGTGCTAATTAGGGATGGTTTATTCGCATTGCCTTGTCCTGTGCAAGTGGGCGTTGCTTAGTCAAGCCAGACGCCATTTTGTATATGCCAATGAGAAGACAGCGACATCAGAACACACACATGCACACATATCTTTGTATGTATAGGTGCGCATAGGTTATCTAAAAATTTAGCATAAAGTTTGAATTGAAAGAAAAACTTCATGACCTCATTCATTTGTTCGTTTTGTTTGTCTCATATCTAATGAATGCCGTGTGCAATTCGTAGAATTTACATCAAATTTCTTTGGCATTGCTTAATGCCATTTTGTTAGAGTTTGCATATAAAATCAGTCTTTAAAGTCACCAAAACTCGATGCAACATGATGCCCACAAACAGATTCTCTCACATACATATATGTACATATAATGGGCGCGATGCAAGACAGAGAGAAAAAAATCGTTTGCAGCTTCTGCTTGTCATTTAATGGCATCAAATTTCAATTACAGAATGTTCCTCTCATTCACAAGCATTTTGAATCACAGTGCGCCACTTCAATGGTGTGATCAAATAGTGACATGACAAAGGTGACAACAGCAGCAAATCCACAAAAAGGCTAAACAATGGTTGCTCCAGCAACAGCAGCAGCATTTTATAGCTATTTGTTGTTGTTGGTGTTGTTGAAAAGATTTCAATTTAAGCATCAAATTAGGAGGGTTGACAAAAATTCGTCACACTACCAAAAAAAAACTAAAATCCCAGAGCCTGTCACACGCATATACACAGGGGAGATTTTTTGATTTGTCACAGCATCAGCTCGCGATCAATGTGAAGAAGGGGGACGGCGACAAGCTGTCTGAGCGTCGACATCGCCACAGGTGCACTTGTTGTTATCGATAAACGATAGCCGCTACGCAGGAGCTTCACAGTTGCGACTCCCTTGGAGGGTGTGTGTGCTTGCCCTTTAATTGACCGCAATCGGGCTTGTAATCGCATTAGACTAATTTTACTTATTTGATTATTACAATCACGTGTCAGGACTTAGCTGCCAAGCAATAATACTCAAACTCGGTAGCATCAAAATGCTTAACAGCCATGCGAAACGACGCGACGCGACGCGCTTTCATTCCCACACTATCATGTTTTGCTGAGCTTTGCAGATTTTTTCCTGAGTTTCCAATTGGTGTCCAATTCATAATAATGCAGCCGCTTATAAAAAGTGCATTTAAAGTGAGAATCGAGGATGTTCTTGGTGATATATATATATTTTTTTTTTGGTATAATATTAATGTTGTGATGCAATTTTACGCTTATACGCAGTTTCTTTTATATCTTAACAAATTTCATAATATAGACAAGTAACTTAATATGAATCATATAAATTTAAAATTAAACCGAAATGATAAAAAAGAGCTCAAATATTAAAAGTGTAAAAATGTCAAGTAACTATTTTGACAAAACGAAATTAATGTAGATGCTTTTAATCTATAAAAATAGTTGAACTCAATGAATATTGTTTACTTTATTTGATAAACAGCTATCATAAAATTAGAAAGTCATTAAGGAAATAAAAATTATATATATAAAAATTGCTTGAAACTAAAATAACAATAGTTTTT